>JAJPUD010004515.1:37824-88639 GCA_023553655.1 Myrmecobius fasciatus
ATCATTATCTTTTCCTCTCATTTTAGCCAATCTGACAGGTGTGTAGTGGTATCTCAGAGTCTGACAGTAATTCTTGAGAAATTTCTCAAAAGGATAATTAAAGAGATGATTGGTGAATATCTAGAAAAAGCAAAGTTGATTACAAAGAGACAAAATGGCTTTATCAAAAACAGATCCATGTCTTTCCTCTTTTTCTCTTTTAATGATTTGTTATACAGAGTATGTTTCAGGGAGTAGGGCAAAGGAGTGGTAAAACAGGGAAAACTAGGCAACCTAAAACAAAATATGAATTTTAAAAAAACAATTCATGTCAGATTAATCTCACTTCCTTTTTGATAGGACTATTAAACTACTAGATAAGAGGAATGTTGTATATATAGAATAGATAAATAGAATTATATATGTATGTAATTTATCAAAGCTTATGATAAAGCACCTCATTCTATTCTTATGGAGAAGATGGTATATTACAAATAGAATTATAATATCAGATAGAATTCAGAATTGGTTGGAGGGCCCACTCAAAGAATAGTTTTAATGGTTCAATATACCAGCAGAACTCCAATGGAGTACCCCAGAAATCAGTGCTTGGTCCTATGGTATTTACCATGTCCAAAATAAAGCTATAAATGTTATGTTTATCAAATTTGCAGATAAAACAAAGCTGGGAAGAATGACTAACAGTAGGTGACAAAGTCAGGATTCTAAAAGGATCTTAATAGGCCAGAACATTGGAACAAACCTAGCAAAATAAAAATCAATATGCATAAGCATATAGTTGTATACTTGGGTTAAAAAAAACTACCAGTACAGGCTTATATCCCAAAGAGATCTTAAAGGAGGGAAAGGGACCCATATGTGCAAAAATGTTTGTGGCAGCCCTTTTTTTAGTGGCAAGAAACTGGAAACTGAATAGATGCCCATCAATTGGAGAGTGGCTAGATAAATTATGGTATGTGAATGTTATGGAATATTATTGTTCTGTAAGAAACGACCAGCAGGATGATTTCAGAGAGGCCTGGAGGGACTTACATGAACTGATGTAAATGAAGTGAGCAAAACTAGGAGATTATACACGGCACCAACAAGACAATACAATGATCAGTTTTCTACAACAATGAGATGATTCATACCAATTCCAATTGTGCAGTAATGAAGAGAGCCATCTACATCCAGAGAGAGGACTGTGGGAACTGAGTGTGAACCACAACATAACATTCTTACTCTCTCTGTTGTTGTTTGCATTTTGTTTTCTTTCTCAATTTTTTTTTCCTTTTTCCTTCTTGATCTGATTTTTCTTGTGTAGCAAGATAACTGTATAAATATGTATACATATATTGGATTTAACATATATTTTAACATATTTAACATGTATTGAACTACTTGCCATCTAGGGGAGTGATTGGGGGGAAGAAGGGGATAATTTGGAATAGAAGGCTTTGCAAGGCTCAATGTTGAAAAATTACCCATGCATATGTTTTGTAAATAAAAAGCTTTAATTAAAAAAAAGAAAAAAAAGGAAAAAAAAAACTACCAGTACAAAAAAAATTGGAAAGCATGAGTTGGATGACAATTATTCCAAAAATGATCTAAAAATTCAAAATGAGTAAACAGTTTAATATAGAAGCCAAAAATCTAATGCAATCTCAGGCTGTATGAGGAGGGGCATAAGTTCCAAAAAGAAGTGAGTTCCAGTCTAACCTCATTAGACTTTATCTGTAATCCAGTTCTAGTCACCATGGTTTAAAAGGAAAATATTCATAAGAGGTCAGCCAGAATGGTGAAGGACCTTGAGTTCATATCATATGAACATCTGTTGAAGAAACTGAACATATTTAGAATGAAGAAGAGAAAATTCAGAGGGAAAATGATAGTTTTTCTTAATGTATTTGAGAGACTCTAATATGGAGGAGAGAATAGACTTGTTCTCTTTGGCCCCAGAGGACAAAACCAGAAGAAAAATTGCAAAGAGGCTAATTTAAGCTTAATGTCAAAGGTGGGGAACCTCTAACAATTAAAACTGTCCAAAACTGTGTATAGATTCTTTTCATGTGTGGATTGAAATCAATGTTTACTGAGCTCCCTTCTAGCTATCAAATTCTGTGATCTGTGACTCTTTCACTTGTATACCCAGTGTCTTGAATAAAGTAAGGGTTTAATATATATTGTTTGGTTGGCTATCAATTGATTATTATTACTTTTGGGAAGCCTGTGACCATCTATTAGTTATGTCTCCACTCGGATTATTTTTGATTCAGTTATAGTTAATCTAAACCAAAGCTCCCTCCCTTAGGCATCCCTTACTTCATAGTATGAATCATAGGTATGAAACTCATGACCCACAACACTCCCAAGCACAACTCAAACCAGATTAAGATAAAATTGGGAAATGTTGAGAGAGAGAGAGAGAGAGAGAGAGAGAGAGAGAGAGAGAGAGAGAGAGAGAGAGAGAGAGAGAGAGAAAGAGAGATCCTTGTATACTGGCTGGAGTAAAATTAATTATAGTGGAAAATCTTCAAAACAACAAGATCAGATGTAATTTTAAAAGATTGAGGGCAGAACCAAGATGGCAGAGTAAAGGCAGGGATTCACCTGAGCTCTTCCCCAAATCCCTCCAAATTCCTTTAAATAGTGATTCAAAACAAGTTTTAGAGCACCAGAATGCACAAAAAACCAAAGTGAAACAGTTTTCTAGCCAAAGACATCTTAAAAGATCAGCAGGAATGATCTGCAGTGTCAATGTGAGAATCTAGCATGGAGTCCTGACACAGGCCATGCCAGTGTACTCTGTACCCTGGCCTACGTACCAACAAAGCAGGAATAGGCTTTAGGGCCTCTGAATCAATAGCAATTCTGGCAGTTTCCAGACCTCTCAGCCCAAAAATGCCAAAGACAATTTAGAAGGTCAGCAAGAAAGATTTGCTTCAACTAGTATGAGAGGGCATTGGGAAACTAGCAAAATAGGAGCCAGCTCCAGAGGCCACAGCCCACAGGAGGTCTCTTCACTAGTAGTGAAGAAGGATTTTGTTGTTTTAGTACACTAGGACTTACAACCATAGTGGAATAGAGAAACCCTTCTCATAATTCTAGGTCAGAAAAGAGTGCTTGTTGTCAGGTCTTTACAGGGATCTCTGAAAACAGTTGTACAATACCCCTGAAACTTGGGACATTATACCCTCCACCCTGGAAATAGGACCTTACTTTAACAGAAGTAAAAGCTAAGTAATATGCTGGAGAAATGAGCAAACAACAACAACAAAAAAATATTCTGACCATAGAAAGCTACTACAGTGATAGGAAAGACCAAACCACAAACTCAGAAGAAGATAATAAAGTTAAAGCTCTCACTTCCAAAGTCTTCAAAAAAGATAGCAGTTGATCTTAGGCCATGGAAGAGATTCTGAAAGGGATTTTAAAAATCAAGTAAGATAGAGTAAAAACTGCGAAGATGAATGAGAGTGATGCAAAAGAAAATACAAAAAGTTAACAAGATGGATGCCTTAAGAAGCAAAATTAGCCAAATGGGAAAGGAGGTACAAAAGCTCACCAAAGAAAATAGTTCCTTGAAACTTAGAATTGAGGGGCAGCTAGATGGCAGAATTGATAGAGTACCACCCCTGAAGTCAGGAAGACCTGAGTTCAAATCTGGCCTCAGACACTTAACATTTCCTAGCTGTGTGACCCTAGGCAAGTCACTTAACCCCAATTGCCTCACCAAAAAACAAAACAAAACAAAAAAAACTTATAATTGAATAAATGGAAACTAATGACTTTATGAGAAATCAAAAAAAACAAACAAAAAACAGAAGAATGGGGGGGGGGAATAGAAAACAATGGGAAATATCTCATTGGAAACTGACCTGGAGAACAGATAGAAGAGACATAATTTAAATTTTTTTGGTCTATTTGATTAAAAACAAAAAGAGTCTAAACATCATCTTACAAGAAATCATCAAGAAAAGCTGTTCTGATATTCTAGAACTTGAGGATAAAATTGAAACTGAAAGAATCCACCAATCACCTCTTGAAAGAGATCCCAAGTCAAAAACTCTCAGAAATATTATAGTTAAATTCCAGAACTCCCAGTTCAAGGAGAACATATTGCAAGCATCCAGAAAGTAACCATTAAAGTATAATGGAGCCACACTCAGGATAACACAATATTTAGTAACTAATTTATTAAAGGATTAAAGGGCTTGGAATATGATATTGCAGAGAGCAATGGAGCTAGGATTGCAACCAAAAATCACCTACTCAGCAAAACTGAGTATAATCCTTCAAGGGAAAATATGGATATTCAATGAAATAGAGGGCATTCAAGCATTCATGATGAAACATTTTGATTTTCAAGTACAGGACTCAGAGGAAAAAATGAGTTAATCAGGAAAGGAATATCATAGGAAACTTAATAAGGCTTATCTGTTTACATTCCTACATGGAGAATGATACTTATAAATCATAGGAACTCTCATTATTATGTCATATTTCATGTCACTTAACCCCAATTGCTTTAGGAAAAAAAAATGTATGGGGAATGAAGTCAAATTCATTAAAAAGAAAAAAAAAAAAACAAACCAAGAGCCATTCCCCAATTGATAAATGATCAAACAATATGAACTATGCCCAAATCATGCATATTCTTTGACCTAAAAATACCATTACTAGACATGAATCCAAAAATAGATTTTTTTTAAAAAAAGGGAAAAAATCTGTATGTACAAAAAAATTATAGCAGCTCTTTTCTCAGGACCAAGAATTGGAAGATGAGAAGATGCCCATCAACTGGGAAATGGCTGAATAAACTGTAATATGTGATTATAATGGAATATTATTGTTCTATGGAAAATGATGAGCAGGAAGTCCTCCATGAACTCAAGCAAAGTGAAATGTTCTGTGTACAAAGTAATAATAATGTTGTGGAATGATCAGGGAATGACTTTGCTGTTATCAGCAATACAATGATCCAAGACAACTCTGAAGGATTTATGATGAAAAAATGCTATTCATACCCAGAGAAAGAACATATTGTGTCTGAATACAGATTGAAGCATACTCTTTTTTTAAATTTTATTTTTCTTGAGTTTTTTGGGTGGAACTAAATCTATGTTTTCTTTTGCAACATGATTTTGTGGAAATGTTTTGCATAACTCCATATGTGCCTTCTTAAAAAGGGTGAGGTAGAGAGAAAGGGATAAAAGGGAGAAAATCTGGATCTCAAAGTTTTAAAAACAAATGTTTTAAAACAAAGTTTAAAAAGAAATATAGGGGCAGCTAGGTGGTGCAGTGGAAAGAGCACCAGCCCTTAAGTCAGGAGGACCTGAGTTCAAATCTAGCCTCAGACATTTAACACTTCCAGACATTTAACAATATTTGTATAAAAACTTAAATTCTCTGAAGTTTCAAGTTAACCATAGGTTCCTAATTTGATATTCTTTTTATAACTCTGTTGTTAATAGGATCAGAACCACAAGTCACTTAATTTCAATTGCATAGCCAAAAAAAAAAAAAAAAAGAAAGAAAAAGAAATGTAAAAAAATGTTTTACATATAACTGGGGAAAATAAAAATATTAAATAAAAATAAAATACACTAAAACAATTAAAAACAGTTTTCAGAGTTCTGCCTTCAGTGGTACTTTAAAAAGTTTAGGTTCTAATTTCTGAGCTATTATTTGAATTTCTCAAATATATCTATATAACAATTTACTAACTTGTATCACTTGGTAATTATGAGTAATTTTTTTTCCTCTATGAGGCCTAACTCTGAAGTAATGAAATAAATGGACACAAGTCTTTAAAAGTTAAATGATAAAGCACAGTATTTTTGCTTTTTTTGTTGATAGTTTGCTTTTTTTTCTCTCATATTTTTTCCCCTTTTGATCTGATTTTTCTTGTGCAGCATGACAAATATGGAAATGTGTTTAGAAGAATTTCACATGTTTAACTTATATTGGACTTTTTGCTACCTGTGGAGGAGGAAGGAAGGGAGAAAAATTTGGAACACGAGGTTTTGCAAAGGTGAATATTGAAAACTACCTTTGCATATATTTGGAAAGATAAAAAAGCTATAATAAAAAAATTTAAATAATAATGGAATCATTTGTGATTGAGAGAGGCACTCTTAATCTTAGCTTACATGTTTACTTTGGTAAATATTCATCCATAACTAGAAGGGCTCATTTTACAAGTCAGATCCTCACATGTTCTTTTAAAAATATTCCCTTCAGGCAGTGTCTCATATCAGATGCAAGTTTTAAGTAAAGATAGAAACAACATTTGTATAAAAACTTAATTCTCTGAAGTTTCAAGTTAACCATAGGTTCCTAATTTGATATTCTTCTTATAGCTCTGTTGTTAATAGGATCAGAACCATAAGGCTTGAACTTATTTTCTCTATGTGAACCAGTTATTGGAGATTTAGGAGGGTATACAAATGTCTTGAGATTTATTTTGCAAAGCATTTTAGCAGAATTATCTAAGAATCTCTACAAGTGACTAGGAATCAGTAGAAAATCCACTGAAAAGAAGGTGCCTTCAGAGCTTCCCTGAGAATGAGACCTACTCCAGAATGTCCAAGAGAAGATAATTTCAGAGATCAAATAGCTACATAGGACATCTGGGATCCAAGTTATAATGTGCTGATTAAATAGACATTATGAGTAGATTACCAAATTATAAGGAAATGATGTTAATTAATATTAATACTATTTTGGCTTTTTGTTTCACTGTATTTGTTTGATGAGTTTTCTTGATTATCTTGATTACATTTGAATTTCCCCAATAAAATCTATCTGTGGCTTCAATTATTTTTACTATAGCTTGTGCTATGATTAATCAATCTTGTTATTTTTATATTAATTGGTCAGTAGAATTTTGACAAGCCTATATAAGAGCCAATAAGTTATAACAGAAATGCATTGACCTCCCTTAGGTTACCTCAAAGAAATCCCTTCTTTTGTTTACTTGATTGCAGGGAAACATCCTATTAGCTATCATTGGTAAATGGGCCTTCATTGCTCCTTGTTTTATAATTCAGTTTTATACTTTGCATTCATTAATTGCTCCACTAAAGACTATTCTAAAGTTGTACCTGAAAAAAGAGGATATTGAAATAATCAGAATGATTTCATCTTTTAAATAATTGATCCTATGTGTAGTTCACTTATATCCTGTTAACTGCCTAAGTTATGGTTCTTTGTTTCTGAACTTAGTTCTGAAATTCAGCTGGCCTATAATGTGTTAAGTTTACAGATGTAGGCTTTTTGTTAATCACTGTTCTATTCTTGCCTCAAGGAAATCTGTTATCCACAAGGAATGTGGATCAACATCTGGGACTCTGCTTCACCACCAAGCTATTCTTCAATGGTGACTGTTTTGTTATTCAAAGAAGTTTGCTCCACGGTATAAAATCTCAAACAATAATCATTTCTTAATCACAAGAAGGAAGGAGGGAATTCTTGCTAACCCATCATTCCCAATTTTTAAACAATCATTCAACTACTCCTCCATGCTTGAGCTTTGTCATATTAATTTCACTCTTCATGATGTTGAGCTCTTGTAATTTGTTCCCCACCAACAAAATCCTATACTTTGTTCTGTACTCCTCAAAAAAGTATTTAAGGAAACTGTTCTTCCTCATTTGAGACTGAGATCTTATTTATTGATGAATTCACACTTTACTAATAAATTGATCACATTCAGAACTTTGTGTCTCAGTTTACTTTATTTTCACCATAATAACATACTTCTTAAAACTCTGACATTTCAAAGCCTCTTTTTAGAACAGATGAAGTTGTAGACCAATTTTCTGGCATAGTCATAGATCGTCTCAAATAAACTTTATATCCATTACCAGACACTGAATTCTAATGCTTTGTAATATTTGTGTGGGATATTCAGGCCCTCATCTGAATAATCAATATTTCAGAGGCATCTCAAGGTATAGAACAAAAGCTTTATTCAAGAACTCATGAGTACTGGATGGTCCCACAATAGATCAAATAAGTAGTCCAGAGTTGGGAGAGCCACTGTTCAGTAAATTCTTGTGACTTTTATACAATCCAGAACAAAGAAAGTCCCAAGTTCACCCCTCTTTTCCTTTCCATAAATTCTAATTGGCTATATATGCTTTACTTTCCTTATTTAGGAACTGGAATGTTGACAGCTTATAAATCAGACTACTTTCTACTTTCCCTTGAAACTTAGGCCCTCAGGCTTTGTTTAATTTAGTCTATAGTCCTGAGAGATCTTCATTCCAATTTGTCACACTCATATTCAAAGTAAGAAAATTAGACAAGATCTCTAAGGTTCCTTCTGTCTCTAAATCCTATCATTCCAAATACACAGAATAGGCCCCCTCCCAAAGAAAAATCTGAAAAAGTGATAGAGAATCAGGGATGATATAATGTAAAGGGGGTAGTAGAGGACAGTCTGTTTAACCATCTGCTAGTTTTTATTCTACAAGGAAGCTATACTGTGATCCTGGAAATTTTGTGCTACATAAAAAGTGATTTTCAAATGTTTTAGTCTCAGTATCCCCTTTACAATCTTAAAAATTATTGAGGATCCCAAAAAGCTCTTGTTTATGAGAATTTTGTATGTATGTGTTTTTTATGTATATATGTACACACAATGCATCTATACCAATGTCTCCATACCAGAAATTAAAACTGATAAATATTGAAAATTGTTATAAGTTCATTAAAATAACAATGAAAACCCATTTTATGTTAGCATAAGTAACATGTTTTATGGGAAAAATGTATATTTTCTAAAACAAAAAAAATAGTGAGAAATATATTTTTGTATATCTTTTTAATGTCTGATATGATAATAAAACTAGCATTTATATAGCACCTACTATTTGACATGCACTATGCTACATATCATTTTATCTATACAAGAATCCTAGGGGATGAGCTATTATGTTCTCCACTTTACAGATAAAGAAATGAAGCAGATAGAAGTTAAATGACTTGCCAAGGAGAGTAGATTTTATTTAATTCAGGTCTTCCTGATTACAGGCCCAGCACTCTATTAGCTACCTAGCTTCCTTTGTATAGTCTCATATCTGCCCCTGTATTCAATCTGTTGTAATATGTGGTTCTAAATTGATGTAAAAAAAAAATCTGGCCAAACATAGATTCTGAGTCAGTGGGAAAAAAAAGAAAAGTAGTTGAATACTTAGATAATACTTTAGTATTATTATGAAAAAAAAAATTTCTACCATACAGACCTCCTGAAACAGTCTTGAGAGCCACCAAGGTCCCAGGGACTATATGTCAACAACCTCTATGTTGACAATCTCTGAACTAAAGGATTTCAGGCAAGGAAACTTACCAGTCAAAAGCTAAAGATGTACAAACCAAGGAAAAAGAAAAAAAAAAAAAGACAGTAGACTAAAATAGTAAACCAGTAGAAAAGTGGGAGAAGCTAAAGTATTCTGATGATGTAGAATGTTGGAAAAATTGTGTGGATGAAGACTCTGGAGAGGAGGGACCTGATTGGTTGTGATTATAATAAAATATAATACACACATATATAGATAATTTATATATATATACATATATATATAATAGAAGAAAATATTTGTACTTCATGGAGGTAAGTGAAAAATAAAGAGAATAGAAAAGAGGGGAAAGATAAAAGAAGGAGTATATATAAACAAAAGAGAAATCTTATTTTGAATTTTAAATCTATAGTGTACTAAAAATATACTTAAGTTATAAATGTTAATTAGAATAATTACATTTAATTTTTAAACTTGTGAGCATAAATTAAACATTTTCTTCTATCAGCATACTATCCTCCCATAGCTTTGCTGTGCTCAAACAAATGTTTCTAGTTTGCACATTTGTATCAGAGTGTTGCTCTCTAAATTAGTTTTATTCTTGGGATCTTGGTAAGTTACTATTACTAGAATAATGAAGAAGGGTTATTGTATTATAATACTTTTTTCCCTATTTTCCTATCAGTAGATAGACAGACAAAAGCATATTAAACACTAAGGCAATAATGTTTCTATTCTAGGTCTGGGTTTCATGTAATAATATGATTGTTGGTGTAACTAACTATTCACTTTTATTTATTCAGCATGCATCATTTTAGGACTTAAATACTAAGCACTAGATGACTCTCCAAGTCTACCATTTTAATTTTATTTGGGGGATATGGAGACACTAAGAAAGCCAAAATATGACCCTAAGGTCACACAAAGTCTTTACCATAGGCAAAGCAGAACAATATGATCCTTGAATAGAGTTGTACAGAATGCTTTAGTCAACAGAAGAAGGCATAGGAGATAGAAAGGACCTAAAGCACACCCTCAAGTTTACACCAAGTAAGGTAAATTGAGTTGCCAACGAGTCATTAGGGAATAAGTGGTATAAAAATAATAACATATTTACATGGCATTCTATCCATTATCTCATGTGATTCTCACAAAAATCCTGTAAGGCGGGTACTATAAGTATTATTATTATTATCCCCTTTTTTTCAGATGGAAAAAGACTTGGAGGGATTAGGTGACTTATTTGTGATTACCCCTAGGAAATGTTGGGTGTATCATTTAAACCTAATTTTAAGTCTTTCTACTATTAAACTTCCCCTATCTATCTCTTCCTTATTGCAACCCCTAAATCTACTTTTTAACTATCGTACCATCAAGACTATGCCAGTGGCTCTCTTAATTCCCATCCTCATTCCTGGTTGGATTCTTGCCTGAGTTTTGGATATGATAATTATCATCATCATCATTATTATTATAATCATTTTGGTGAGGAAATCGGGGTTAAGTGACTTGCCCAGCTGACTCCAGGGTTGGTGCTCTAACCACTTGACCATCTAGTTGTCCCTTGATATTATAATCAATAACTGTATGAAGTATCCCAAAAGTCCCAGTGCAAATTTAAGCTTTAAAATTTCTAATAACTATGAATTCTGTTAAGACTTTTGAGACACCTTGTGTTACCCTTATGGTATTTATATGTGATTACTATTTTTATTTTATCATCTGAATTTTTATTTCTATCAAATGAAAATTTTCACTTGTGTCAATCAGCCTAATTGATTAGACCTAATTATTATAGAAAATCAAAATGATCCAATCATTTGCATCACATAAACATGTCTTTTGTTCTGATTTGTCTAACAAATTGTTTGATGTTATAGTTTTCCCTTTTGCTTACCTTTCTGTTAAATGCATCCATCCCTTAAAGGAACTTTAAGTTTCTTATTATTATATCTTTCTGAATTTCAGTATTTTTATTTGTGAATTTAAATGCTGTCATTTGGAGCATAAAAATGTACTATTGATATTGGTTTGTTGTTTGTTTCCTTAATTTTTCATTCTGTTTGCTTTTTTTAGATGTGTTTTTGTAAGCAACAGGTTGTAGGGGTATGTTTTCATATCCAATTTGTCATTCTCTTTTATTTTATTGGATTGCTTAATCTATTTGATTTGATTTAGTCTGATGTATGGTTTTCCTTTATTTGTATTTCTAGCATTGTTTTTTTCAAAAAAAAGATTTTTTTAACCTTCTTTTATCTAGTATTTTGTCACTATGAGTAGTTTTGTATAATGTATTTCAATGAAACCCCATTCCTGCAGATTCTTTTCTCTCTTCTAAAATCTCCCTCCTTCATTTATCAAACCTTTCTCTAATTTTGGAGTTTAATTTGTTCTATTGATTTATTTTTCTTTCTAATTTATTACATAATTCTTTTTCTCTCTTCCTCCCCCTAGATGTTAGTCAGATTTTTCACCCTTTTCTTCACCTTACTCTAAGAAGTGTTTATCTTGTTCTCTTCGTTAATGTTTTTTCCCTTTCTGATTTTCTGTATTTTTATTATTTAATTCACAGTTTACATATTTTTATATTATTTCTTTTTAGTATATTTGTGTTTCTCTGGAATTAATATTTCTGAAGTACCATGTTTGTATAACTTTTTTCTTTTTTTGACTTTTTTTCTTTTTAAAAAAATTAAAGCTTTTTATTTGCAAAACATACGCATGGGTAATTTTTCAACATTGATCCTTGCAAAACTTTCTGTTACAAATTTTTCCTTCTTTCCCCCACCCCCTCCCCAGATGGTAGGAAGTCTAATACATGTTAATTATGTTAAAATACTTGACAAATCAAATACATGTATACATATTTACACAGTTATCTTGCTGTACAAGAAAAATCGGATCTATAAGAAAAAAGAAAAAAAAACCCAGAGAAGAAAAACATAATGTAAGCCAACATCAATAGAGAGTGTAAAAATGCTATGTTGTTGTCCACACTCAAATCCCACAGGCCTCTCTCCCTGGGTGTATATGGCTTTCTTTATCACTGAACAATTGGAACTGGTTTGAAACTTCTTATTGTTGAAGAGAACCATGTCCTTCAGAATTGATCATCATATAGTCTTATGGTTGCTGTGTACAATGATCTCCTGGTTCTGCTGATTTCACTCAGCATCAGTTCATGTAAGTCTCTCCAGGACTCTCTGAAATCGTCCTGCTGATCGTTTCTTACAGAACAGTAATATTCCATGACATTCATATACCATAATTTATTCAGCCATTCTCCAATTGATGGGCATCCATTCAGTTTCCAGTTTCTAGTCACTACAAAAAGGGCTGCCACAAACATTTTTGCACATGTGGGTCCCTTTCCTTCCTTTAAGATCTCTTTGGGATAAAGGCCCAGTAGAAACACTGCTGGGTCAAAGAGTATGCACAGTTTGATAACTTTTTGAGCATAATTCCAGATTGCTCTTCAGAATGGTTGGATCCATTCACAGTTCCACCAACAATGGATCAGTGTCCCAGTTTTCCCACATCCCCTTCAACATTCGTCATTATCTTTTCCTGTCATCTTAGCCAATCTGACAGGTGTGTAGTGGTATCTCAGAGTTTTCTTAATTTGAATTTCTCTGACCAATAGTGATTTGGAGCACCTTGTCATATGACTAGAAATAGTTTTAATTTCATCATCTGAAAATTGTCTATTTATATCCTTTAACTTTTTCTAGTCAATATCTATATTATTGCTTTTGTAGATCTTGTTCCATTACCCATTTTTCCTTCCTTTCTAGAAGCGTCAGTGAATGAGGTAAGTAATAGAGGCAAAAAGATACTGTAGTGAAAAAATACTGAACCTGAAATTAGGGAAACCTAAGTTCAAATCTAGCTTCAGACTCTTATTGTGTGACACTTCAACTCCTTCTATTTTAATACCACCTTTTGCTACTTCATTCATTCTTCTGTATGCTCTTCTTGCTGAGAGACTACATGAGTTGTTTTCAGATATGGTGTTAATATTGTTCATCCTTTGATTCAAAGAAGACCAATGACATTACAGGGTGATGGCTTGACTTGGGTGTGAGTTGGGAGGAATTGACTTATCAGTGACTTTGATCTTCATATCAGGGAGATTCTCCAGGTATAACACTATCTCCAGCAAGATTCCAGTCACCTTTCCGTTAATGCTGGTACCTCAGTATTCTCAATTTTCAGCTTCCTGAGTGGGGTAAATCAACTTCATTCCATTTTTGTGGGGTTGGGGAACCCTTCTTATACTTCTTCCTCTTTATTATATACCTAGAAATAGTTGGTGCCCATGGTTTATTGGAACAGAATGATGGGGTATGCTATTGAACAAGTTTGGGGTATGCTATTGGAGATTCTGTATTAGGAGGGAAATCCATAAATGTTCCAAAGCACGAGCTTTGTGTATTGGCTTGTGTGTTTGTCTAGTGAAATATAAATGCTAAAAGACTTACTATAATGTGATCCATTATAAATTTTCAAAGTTATTATTACCTTATTAATCTTGTTTTCTTGTCCCTTAGACTCAGCTGTAATTAGTCTACTTTGGGGGCACAATTCTTCTGGGAATTTTTTTGGAGAATTAGTGGTGAATGGAAAATGTCTATTCTCCTATCAAATTGATCATGTGATTCCACCTTATACTCTTGCATGAATTTCGATGACTAGGCATAATTTAATAATCAGAGATTAAGGTCAGGAAGCATTGGGAATAGTCAAGACAAGCTAGAATAAGTTCTTCAACAGAGAGACCCAAATCTTAAGCGATTACTAGTAGAGAGGATCTTGTTCTGTGTCCTAATAAACTTGGCACTTAGGGCAATGAAACTCCATTTGGAAATGGAAACTATTCTAACCAAATGTTAGAACATTCTACCTGTTGAGTGATTGAATTATCAAGTTGGCAAATCACCAATCTATCAACTGCTTTGCTTTTGGCAGAAAAAAGAGATTTCCTCCAATTGTCATGTACCTATATCCATAACAATATCTTACTTCTACACTGGTTTTTGTGATTGATTTATTTAAATTCTTGCCTATATCCTTGTTCTGTTCTTGTTCTAACTAGTATAGAACAGCATTAATTTTACTACTCCATCTGTTGACCCTCATCCTATCATATTTCTTCCTAAAGTTCCTATATTTCTTCATATAAAGATTATCAACCGAACATAATGTTTATAACTATGCTCCCTTTTAATTCAAAAATAAGTAATCTTTTTATCTACTTGTTTTCCAATTCTATCAATTCTGTAGCTTTTGAATATAATACAGCTGTCCAGGCTCAGAAGTCCTAGCCAACAAAATCTCAATGATACTTTTGAGGATGTGCTTTTTGGGTAAAGATTTTTGGTTTCCTTTATTTTGTTATACTATCCTTATGCATTTGTCTACAATCTATAGCTATCTAATTTTTTTTTTTTACATATTGTCCCACGATTTACTTGTCTTTTCTTCTAATTTTCTTTTCACACAGGTAAGTCATATCAGAGACTGTTACCCAGTGAAGAAAGAGGGATAGAAATATCAAGTTGATAGATGAGTGAAGTTCCTGATACCAATGGAATCCTGCCATTCCCTGTATTTGACCTTATCTGTTTACCTTAGTCTAGCACATTGGCAAAAGACACCAGATTCTTTTTTTTTGTTGTTTTGTTGTTTTTTTCAGTTTAAGACTGTATACTTGCTATCAGCTTCATTCTATCCAATGATCTGGGTAGATTTCACTTTCTGGGACTAGTTTTGTAGGCATTTTTCCCTAAACCATACAAAAGTGGAGAATGCATATATATATATATATATATATATATATATATATATTTTTTTTTTTTTTTTTAAATTTGCTGAGGCATTTGGGATTAAGTGACTTGCCCAGGGTCACACAGCTAGGAAATGTTAAGTGTCTGAGATCATATTTGAACTCAGATCCTCCTGAATTCAGGGCTGGTGCTCTATCCACTGCACCATCTCGCTGCCCCTACATATCTTCTTTATGTATATGATGATGTAGTTTATATCCTATACAATAAAACTCCTAGTTAGTTTAAGGTAGTTATAAATCTTATTTTTATATATTTTTTAGATTTTCTTATCTTGATACCTGCTTTTTTCTTTGGCATTATGAATAGTACAATAAAATGGTTTTCTACCTCCTCTTCCATTTTCAGACTTACTTATTGGCAAGCAACTTAAATTTGTTATAATTACCATTGTTCTGAATATTTACATATACTATTAATGATAAATTGTTCCTACAACAACTTATGCATAATAGATGCTGTGTAAAGCATGATAAATGGTCTATGCCTTCTAAAAAGTTTTAATCTAAGATACTGTTATGAGCTTATAAAGGACATTCAGGTAACTGTCTATTTTAAAATCTAATATAAAAAATTGGAGCAACAATGAACAAGTATATTCAGATAACAGAATACAGAGTCATTATAGAGAAACACATGTTCATATTGAATGAAAAATCATTTCTGCTTTAAATAATTATATATTCAATAATGATTCATTGACAACATGTAATATTCACAGCACTATGCTATGTGAAGTAGGGAATATGATGTAAGTATATAAGATACTATATTTACCAAAGGGCTTACAATCAAGTTGTTAGAATAAGGCACTTATATATGAAACATTGAAATGATAAAATGAAGTATTAAATTAAATGTCAGTATAGACAATACATGTAATACTGTAAAAGTTCATTTATATGCCCTTGAACCCTGTAAGAATTCAAAAACAAGGAGCAAGCAATGTGATATGGAACCGTTGAAGAAGTCATAAAGTAGGTGGAAATTAATCCTCATCTTAGATTGTTCACTTTTTGGGCCCCACATGTGCAAGAATGTTTGTGGCAGCTCTTTTTGTAGTGGCTAGAAACTGGAAACTGAATGGATGCCCATCAATTGGAGAGTGGCTGAATAAATTATGGTATATGAATGTTATGGAATATTATTGCTCTGTAAGAAACAACCAGCAGGACGATTTCAGAGAGGCCTGGAGAGACTTGCATGAACTGATGCTGAGTGAAATGAGCAAAACCAGGAGATCATTATACACGCAACAACAATACTATATAAGAATCAGTTCTAAGGGACATGACTCTCTTCAACCATGAAATGCTTCAAACCAATTCCAGCTTTCAGTGAAGAAAGCCATATACACCCAGAGAGAGGGATGTGAAATGTGGACCACAACATAACATTTTCATGTTCTCTATTGAGGTTTGCTTGCATTGTATTTCCTTTATCGGATTATTCTTTCTTGTAGATACAATTTCTCCTGCATAAAAAATGATGTGTGGCAATAACTATACATATATTCGATTTCTTAAGTATTCTAACATAATTATCATGTAGTGGATATCCTGCCATCTAGGGGAGGGGTGGGGAGTAGGGGGGAAAAATTTGTAGCCGAAAGCTTTGTAAGGGTTAATGTTTAGGAATTACCCATACATATGTTTTGCAAATAAAAAGTATTAATAAATAAATAAATTTTTTAAAAAAAGATTGTTCACCTTTTAAGAGTAGGGACTATGATTTTTCTTGTACAATAAGATAACTGTATAAATATGTATACATATATTGGATTTGTCATATATTTAACATAGATAACATGTATTGGATTACCTGCCATCTAGGGAAAGGAGAGAAAAATTTGGAACAAGGCTTTGCAAGGATCAATCTTGAAAAATTACCCATGCATATATTTGGCAAATAAAAAGCTTTAATAATAATAAAAAATAAAGAGTAGAGACTATATCACCCTCTCTTTGTATCTCTTGTACCCAGAACAGTGCTTGAACTTAGATACTTACAAACTTTGATGGATGTGTGATTTCATCTAGGTGATGATTCTTTCTAATTCTGCATAATGCATCCATACCTTCTTATCCCAGTCATTACTGTGTAATTTCCTAAATTTTATTTATCAAATAAATATTTACTCTTCCTCTAATTCTGGGCCCCAGAATTAAACTAATTATCCATCTAACTATATGGATAATAGGCATTTTTCATCCGCTTAGTTTTCTTTCTATGGATAGTTTAAACTAATCCCTTTGGAATGATTATGAATTTCATATCAGTTTCTGCAATTTTATAAAAATACTCCAAAATATCTGTCTAGCAAAATAGACTCAAATTAATTTTCTTAACATAACATTTTGACAATAGTAATTACCTCCTAAATAAAACTTCTATTTTTACAGTCTTTACTTCTCTCTCCCCTATGGATACTTTCCACTCCAGCCTAAGTAATTTAATTACCATTTTCTGAACAAATCTATGCCTTTATTTAAGACAATCTTTCCACTTAGAATGTTTCCTTTTTTCAAATCTTTCCATCAAAATAATATTTATTCTTAAAAGCTTAGAAATCTAATATCACCATTCCTATGAGTCTTCTTTATTTTAATTTCTGAAATATTTTGTTTTTTTATGCTGCTTACATTTCCCATGGTATCTTTTGTTAACACCCTTCTACACAGCATTTCCTTATTATTTTAAAATTATTTTAAATTTATTTCATTAAATATTTCCCAATTACATATAAAAATTTGGAACAATCATTTTTAAAAATTTTGAGTTCCAAATTCTTCCCCTTCTACCTGCCCTATTTTTCTTCCTTGAGAAGACAAGTAATTTTATTTCATCTATACATGTGAGATCATGCACCAAAATAAAACTCTAAAAATGCAATATTTATATCTGTGTGATCATTGTTTGTATTATTTTCCTGATTCACACTGACTTCATTTTGTATAAGGTTATGCAAGTCTTTCTGAGCTTTTCTCTAATCATATTAATTAATTAATTTATTTATTTATTAAAGCTTTTTATTTACAAAACATATGAGTGATTTTTCTACATTGACCTTTGCAAAACTTTTTTTTTATTCCAAGCTTTTCACTCCTTCCCCCACCCCCACCCCTAGATGACAGGTAATTTAATACATGCTAAATATGTTAAATTATATGACAAATCCAATATATGTATATGTATCTATACAGTTATCTTACTGCACAAGAAACATCAGATCTAGAAAGAGAGAAAAAAAACAACCTAAGAAGGAAAACAAAATGCATGAAAATATTCACAGAAAGCATTAAAATGCTGTATTGTGGTTCACACTCAGTTCCCTCAGGCCTCTTTCTGGATGTATATGATTATCTTCATCGCTGAACAATAGGAACTGGTTTGAATCACATCATTGTTGAAGAGAACCATGTCTTTCAGAATTCGTTATCATTTAGTCTTGTTGCTGTGTAAAATGATCTCCTGGTTCTGCTCATTTCGCTCAGCATCAGTTCATGTAAGTCTCTCCAGGCCTCTCTCAAATCATTCTGCTGATTGTTTCTCACAGAACAATAATATTCCATAACATTCATATACCATAACTTATTCAGCCATTCTCCAACCAGTGGGCAGCCACTCAGTTTCGAGTTTCTAGCCACTATAAAAAGGGTTGCCACAAACATTTTTGCACATGTGGGTCCCTTTCCCTCCTTTAAAATCTCTTTGGGGGGCAGCTAGGTGGCGCAGTGGATAGAGCACCAGCCCTGAAGTCAGGAGGATCTAAGTTCAAATCTGGCCTCAGACACTTAATACTTCCTAGCTGTGTGACCTGGGCAAGTCACTTAACCCCAATTGCCTCAGCAAAAAAAAAAAAAAAAAAAATCTCTTTGGGATATAGGCCCAGTAGAAACACTGCTGGGTCAAATGGTATGCACCATTATGTTAATTTTTTAAAAAAATTTAAAAGCACAGTAATATTCCCTTACATTCATGTGGAATATGGTTTAGCCATATTCCAGTCAATAGGTGTCTACTTTGTGTACAATTTTTTGTTATCACACACACATAAAAAGTTCTATTTTAGCATATATGAAACCTTTCTTTTTGTTTTTAAAATCATTGGAGTATATGCAATGTCTAGCAAAAGGATCTCTGGATTACAGGGTATGGATGTTTTAAATTCTTGTCATAATTCCAAATTGCTTTCCAGAATGGTTGGACTAATTCACAATTCTACTTGGAATTTATATAGTCATCAAAATTTTTAGTTCCTGCACTTAATTATAAAGAAAAACAATTCTGGTTTGGCAAAAGAAACTAACAACCCTCCTTAATTCTAAGTGCCATTTTTCATCAGGACCTTCACTGATTGATTGGCAATACTAGTAAAGTGCTAAGTCTTATTAAACTTATTCTTTTCACCTTCTCACCTCTCCATTTAGAGACAGGTCATTCTTTGTTTCTATTTGATTCCTTCTCTACTTATGAGGTTGTATTGTTGTGCTGACCTTCCTCCAGGCATGATTCTGTGTCTGTGTGTATGTGTGTCCATATATCTCTATGTCTTAAATTCCATCTAACCGGAACTTAACTCAGGTTTGTAAACTCTCCATGAACCTCCGTCATTTTCAGAACTTGGAACAAGGGAAATTATTAATTTGTCAAAGAAATTCATGACACAGGTAAGTGACACAGTGTATAGAGTACCAGGCCTGGAATCAGAAAAATTCATCTTCTTGTTGTTCCTGAGTTCAAATCTGGCCTCAGACACTTATTAACTGTGTTACCCTGAGCAAGTCACTTAACCCTGTTTGTTTTGTTTTGAGCTAGAAAAGGAAATGGCAAAGCATTCCAATATCTTTGCTGAGAAAACCCCAGATGAGGTCATGGAGAGCTGGACATCACTGGAAAACAACAGAGCAATAAAAGGAAATCACATATTATTAAGAAAACTTGCTTCAATTTGGAACTATGCTCAAAAAGTTATTAAACTGTGCATATCCTTTGACCCAGCAATGTTTCTATTTGGCTTATATCCCAAAGAGATCTTAAAGGAAGGAAAGGGCCTTACATGTGCAAGAATGTTTGTGGCAGCCCTTTTTGCAGTGGCTAGAAACTGGAAACTGAATGGATGTCCATCAATTGGAGAATGGCTGAACAAATTATGGTATGTGAATGTTATGGAATATTATTGTTCTGTGAGAAACAACCAGCAGGATGATTTCAGAGAGGCCTGGACAGACTTGCTTGAACTGATGCTGAGCAGAACCAGGAGATCATTATACATGGCAACAAGACTATACGATGATCAATTCTGATGGACATGGCTCTCTTCAACAATGAAATGTTTCAAACCAGTTCCAATTGTTTAGTGAAGAAAGCCATATACACCCAGAGAGAGGGATATGAAATGTGAACCACAATATAACATTTTCATGCTCTCTATTGAGGTTTGCTTGCATTGTGTTTCCTTTATCTGATTTTTTTCTTGTAGATACGATTTTTCTTGCACAACAATGATAAGTGTGGAAATATGTATACATATATTCGATTTGTCAAATATTTTAACATAATTAACATGTAGTGGATTTCCTGCCACCTGGGGGAGGGGTGGGGACTAGGGGGAAAAATTTTGTAAGCTTTGTAAGGGTCAGTGTTGAAGAATTACACATACATATGTTTTGCAAATAAAAAGTTTTAATTTAAAAAAAAAGAAAAAGAAAAAACTTGCTTCATAGTTAAATAATTCTTTTCCACCTTCTGCTCATTATATGACAATACTGGCATTAATAAATAGATTATAGTTTGTAAAGAACTTTATATATATTGCCATATGTGAGACTTCAAATATCACAAATTTTAACAGGTTCTATTGTCCCCATGTTACAGATGAGGAAACTGAGACTAAGAGATGTCTAGTAGCTTATTTATCCATGATCACATAGATAGTAGTATCAGCAACAGAGTAAGAATCCAGTTCTTCATTATCCAAAGAGTAGTGGTCTATCCAATAAGCCACAGAGCATTATATCAATTATATACATATCAAATTTCTTATTTTTATAAAAATCATCTAGACACGTTATATTTCATTTAAAAAAAAGAAGGGGCAGCTAGATGGTACAGTGGATAGAGTCCTGGCCCTATTGTCAGTTCAAATCTGCCCTCAGACACTTAACACTTCCTAGCTATGGGACCCTGGATAAGTCACTTAATCCCAATACCTTCAAAAATCCCCCTCCAAAAATAGTATTTAAAAACACATCTGTTATAGATTGGCAAAAGTGAGAGGAAAAGATAATGATAAATGTGAGAGGGGATATGGAAAAACTGGGACACTAATGCATTGTTGGTGAAATTGTGAAATGGTCCCACCATTCTGGAGAGTAATGTGCCATTCTGCCCAAAGGTCTATAAAATTGTGTATGCCTTTTGAACCAGTGGCATCACTACTAAGTCTGTATCCCAAAGAGAACATAAAAGAGGAAAAAGAACCTCTTATGTAAATATGTTTGCTCTTTTTATACAGGTAAGGAAATGGAAATTGATTAGACGCTCATCAATTGGGGAATGGGTGAATAAATTATGGTATGTGAAAGTAATGGAATATTATTGTTCTATAAGAAATCATGAACTGGTTGATTTTAGAAAAGCCTAGAAAGTCTTAAATGAACTGATGTTGGATGAAAACATTGTACAGAGCAACAGCAAGATTGTGTTATGATCAACTAACTCAGATAAGTATTCTCAACAATTCAGGGATCCAATTCCAATAAACTTTGGATGGGAAATGCCACCCACATCCAGAGAGAGAACTGTGGAGACTAAATACAAATTGAAGCATACATTTTCATACCTTTTTTCTTATTTTTTTCTTGCTTGTTATTTTTCCCTTTTGTTCTGATTTTTCTCTCCCAATATAACTCATATGGAAATATGTAAAAAAAATGAATGTACATGTATAATCTAATTTTTTTTTAATAAAAAGGAAAAAATGAGAAGGAAACAGGCTGGTTTTCATGAACACTTTTCTATAATAGACCTTAATTCACAGGCACAAAATTCACTAAAATGATATTTGTTATTTTTTTAGAATCACTCAACTGGATAGAGTAAAATATAGACTAAAGAACTTTCTTCTCAGAAGGCATCTGTATATATTATGAATATATAAGGTTCTTTGCTAGATGTAACAACAGAGATAACTTTGACAACTATTCTGTTTGACAGCATCAAATGAGACATAACACAAGGAATTACATATTCTCCAAAAATATTTGTCAATGTATGGAAGATAAGGGATTCTCTAGAGGTAACAAGGTACTCTAGTCTCCTTGTTTGTGGATGTTACCATACTAATTGAATTGAGCTCCATAATATTTCAGAGCCTCCTCATACAAACAACCAAACAGTCCATATGGAGGGAAAATGAATAAAAATTGCCTATAGTCTAGAACAATATGAAAGATATATGATAGGTGTTTCCCTACCATAGCCTCCATCTTGAAGGCCCAAAAGAGAGACACTGTGATATGCAGTGTAGGGCTGACTAATCTCAAGGCAGCCTACAGCCACACTAAGATATCATACAGACCTACTTATTGACATTATCTCTACCATTAGAATGTGTGACTCCTTAAGGACAGGAACTGTTTTTTACCTTTCTATATATTTCTAGAGTTCAGCAAGTTACTAACACATATTAAATGCTTAATTAATGCTTTCTGATTGATTTATTCAGTATTTATAAATGAGACATTAAAAAAGAGAATGATTATGTTTTATAGAAAAGTCACCAAAATATGCCTAAGAAATATTCTAAAACTTGCAAGAGAAAATGCCAGAAAGAAGGTGAAAGACCTGAGAATGTCTGTAGGTATTAGAAGCAACTAATATATTGAGTTGTTTGGTTTAAAACTCCCCAAGCAGCAGATGGCCATCCATCCCTACCAAGATCTGTAATCTCAGCTTCCCCCACCTAATCTTTTTATAACTAGTCATTTCCAGCTGTTCCTAAAGATCATAATGCAAGGGGATTATCTGCCCACACAAACCTCAACCTTATCAATGGGAGGGGGGAGAGGGGAATGGAGACCATATATTTTCCTATTTTATGCCTTTGATATTGACAAATTGAGAAATTGTTAATCAAAGATTTTGCTTTTGTTACATTTATCAAGGAATATTGTATGCTCATAATAAATGCATAGAGACACTTAAATGAAAGCCCTAAAACCTACATTATACTCTACCAAGTCCTATAATTGTTCACTGCTAAATCCCAACCCTTGATTAAGACCCACCAACTACTGGAGGAAAAGTTTTACATCCAGTGTTCCTGATAAAGGCCTCATTTCTAGAATATATAGAGAATTGATTCAAATTTATAAGTATACAAACCATTCCTCAATTGATTTAAGTTCAAAGGATATGAAAAAATTATTTTCAGACAATTTAATTAAAGCCATTTCTTGTCATATGAAAAAATGTTCTAAATCATTATTGATTAGAAGTACCACTTCACATCTTTGAGATTGACTAAGGTAACAGGAAAAAGATGATAAATGTTGAGAGGATGTGGGAAAACTGAGTACTAATGCAATGTTGGAGTTGTGAACTGATCCAACCATTCCAGAGAACAGTTTGGACTATTCCCAAAGAGCTATAAAACTGTTCATACTCTTTGATTCCAAAGAGTTTTTTTTTTTTTTGGTTAAAGCTTTTTCTTTGCAAAACATATGCATAGGTAATTTTTCAACATTGACCCTTGCAAAGCTTTCTGTTACAAATTTTTCCCTCCTATCCCCCACCCCCCCCAGATGGCAGGAAGTCTAATACATGTTAGTTATGTTAAAATATTTGATAGATCAAATATGTGTATACATATTTATACAGTTATCTTGCTGTACAGGAAAAGGAAAAAAAAAACCTGAGAAGGAAAACATAATGCAAGCAAGCATCAATACAGAGTGTGAAAATGCTATGTTGTGGTTCAGACTCAGATCCCACAGGTCCAAAGAGATCTTAAAAGAGGGAATAGGATCCACATGTTCAAAAATGTTTGTATCAGCTCTTTTTCTGGTGGCAAGAAACTGAAAATTGAGTGGATGCCCATCAGTTGGGAAATGATTGAATAAGTTTTGCTAGAGAAATGTAATAGAATATTATTGCTCTATAAGAAATGATGAGCAGGCTGGTTTCAGAAAAGCCTGGATAGTCTTACATAAAAGTGAAGTGAGTAGAACCAAGAAATCATTGTACACAACAAGATTATGTAATCAATTGTGATGAAGTTGGCTATTTCCAGCAATGAGATGATTTGAGGCAATTCCAATAAGACTTGTGATGGAAACAGCCATCTGCATCCAAAGAGAGAGAACTATGGACAATGAATGTGGATCACAACATAATATTTTTAGCTTTTGTTGTTCTTGTTGTTGTTTGTTTATTTGCTTTTTTTTTCTTTCTCATGAATTTTTCTTCCTGTTTTGATTTTTTCTTGCACAGCAAACTTGCCAAGCAGGTTGTTATCCTTTGTCATTGCTCTCTCACCTTCGTAAACCTGAATAAGCACACCAGGCTGGTTGTCAGAATAGGTGGTAAAGGTCTGTGTCTGCTTGGTGGGGATGGTGGTATTACGTTTGATCAGAACTGTCATAACTCCTCCAGCAGTTTCAATTCCAAGGGAAAGAGGAGTCACATCCAACAGCAGCAAGTCCTGCACATTTTCAGATTTGTCTCCAGACAAAATGGCAGCCTGGACAGCTGCACCATAAGCGACAGCCTCATCAGGATTGATGCTCTTGTTGAGCTCCTTGCCATTGAAAAAGTCTTGCAGAAGCTTCTGGATTTTGGGGATGCGAGTGGAACCACCCACCAGGACGATGTCATGAATCTGTGATTTATCTAGCTTGGCATCTCTTAAGGCCTTCTCCACAGGATCCAGTGTGCCACGGAAGAGATCAGCATTCAGCTCTTCAAAGCGGGCTCGGGTGATTGATGTATAGAAGTCAATACCTTCATAGAGGGAATCAATTTCAATACTGGCCTGGGTACTGGAAGAGAGGGTGCGCTTTGCACGTTCACAAGCGGTGCGCAGACGGCGAACAGCCCTCTTGTTCTCACTGATGTCCTTCTTGTGCTTTCGCTTGAACTCGGCAATGAAATGGTTGACCATGCGGTTGTCAAAGTCCTCCCCACCCAAGTGGGTATCCCCAGCTGTGGACTTGACTTCAAAAATGCCATCTTCAATGGTAAGGATGGAAACATCAAAAGTACCACCTCCAAGGTCAAAGATCAACACATTTCTTTCGGCACCAACCTTTTTGTCCAAGCCATAAGCAATAGCAGCAGCAGTTGGCTCATTGATGATTCGGAGCACATTGAGACCAGCGATGGTTCCAGCATCTTTTGTGGCCTGACGTTGGGAATCATTGAAATAGGCTGGTACTGTGACAACAGCATTTGTGACAGTCTTCCCAAGGTAAGCTTCAGCAATTTCTTTCATTTTGGTTAAGACCATAGAAGATACTTCTTCAGGATAGAAACTTTTGGTCTCCCCTTTATACTCCATATATTAGATTGCTTACTGGCTGGAGAGAGGTATATGGGACAGGTGCTAGACCTCTTTAACCCAAATTGACTACTCAGAGGCATCTGCAGACACAAACAGGTAGCATTTACTCGGTCCTTGCAAGGAGATGTCCAAACACACCAGCTAAGCAGACATAGAGCCTTTCAGCTCCCATCTCCCAGCATGGTATCTGGCCTAGTGAGCCAAGAAGTAGTGAATTAGAAATAGCAAAAGACTTGGATTCATTAGATCACATGAAAAGGAAGTAATCCTTCATCAGTGGTCAGCAATGTCTTGTAGAGGGCCAGTTTTGAATAAGTCAACAGCAAGACTCTGTTCCAGGTCTTACTTGAGACCCACTCTCTATTAGAGCGAATTATATGGGCTCATTATCTCCCTAACAATTGTAAAGACATACTTGGTAAAATTCAGTATAATCTTGATGGAGATTGCATGTGACAGGAAGAAGGCATTTTAATTCTACAATGAATTGAAGACATACTTGACAAAATTAGGACCGGAACAAAGCATTTTTTACTATACAATGAATCAAAGACACACAAGGTAAATATATTAGTATGATAATTTCTACTCCGTATTGATAAATATCACAACTATTTATAATTCTGTTGATGTTGATGAGATTCACAACTATACTATTTACAATTTTGTGTTGATAAGCATCTTGGTATTGACAAATTAAGGTGGCCATGGAAATGCCCTGGAAGCTAGTAATTTTGTAATACTAATCTAAAAGGTATATAAACACTGATACTCAGATTAATAGAGACTGCAAAGCAAACCTCCCACCGGGCCTCAGATACTCATTCACACACTCAGTATTTCACTGGAGCTGGACTCAAACATTGTCTACTTCCTGTGGGTGATGTAACTTCCTGAAGCTTAGACTTCGGGTCTGACCTTTCCTACCCTACAGACCTCTGGGAATCATGTGATAGGTCTGCAGACCTAGAGTCTGACCTAATCCATCTCATGGACTTTTTGAGAAATCTTCACCTGGTCCCATTCACTCCCTCCTCTTTATTTCATACACTTGAAGATTTCTCACTCCAATCCTGATATATTCGTTCCACTAGGGCATCTTTGTGACCTAGGCCTTCAGGCTGGTCCCTCTCTTCAGTACTAACTGCAACCCACCCTCTACCATTTAGAACCAACACCTGCACAGCAGTGGAAGCTTTCAGGAACCATTTTAGCTAAGAAATATTGAACTATTGTAGTGATTAAGGGCATAAGCAAGCAGGTGACAGGATATTGCTGCTTAAAGAAACGAGTAGCAATCAGAGACTCTGCTTCCACCAATTCCCACCGTCTGTCTTGGAAACCCAGTCACCCCAGACCAACAAATTGGCATCTGGCAGCCAGTTATCCATAGAACTCCAGCACTGTGGAGGCTTCGGGTCCATTGTCCCATCCTTTCCACCTCAAGCAGCCCAGACCCTGGTCTCATCTTCTGGAGCTGCTTCAGGCTGGCAAGGGGCATAGAGCCAGTCCTGCCTAGTGGAGTCCAGACTGAGGATGGAGGCAAGTGACTCATAGGCAGCATCAGCAGCATCTAGAGCTGAATATCAGAATCAGGTGATTTCAGGTTGATCAAGTAGTTGGAATTTCATGGCTTGGAGTCTGGGAGAAACAACTCTCACAAGTAGATTAAAAGTGCAAGGAATAAATATGAGCAAAATATGCCCTGGAGAGGGTAGCTCCAATCTCTGGACTGCTCCTTCCCCTTTCCCTCTGCATTGGGCAGGCACAAGTTCCCTGACCGGCCATTCACTTGCCCTCAGGTTTCTTCTCCTCTGTCTTTGGATGCCTCTCTTCAGGCCCATACACCACAGTGAGGGAGGCGGAGGGTCAGAAAACCCAGCCTGGCGCCTGCTCTGCATCAAAACCCCAACCTTCTCTCTGGGAAGTCACAGATACTGGAACAAGCCCCCATAAACTGTGTGGGACAGGTACCAGACGTCCTTCCTCAAACTGACTTCTCAGAGGCATCTTAGGATACAAACAGGAAGCATTCATTCGGTCCTTGCAAGGAGAGGCCCAAACACACCAGCTGAGCAGACACAGAGCCCTTCAGCTCCCACCTCCCAGCATGGTGCCTGGTCTGGCTAGCCTGATATGGTGAATTGGTTAAATAGCAAAAGATTTGAACTCATTGGATGGACTGAAAAGTAAGTAACTATTGACCAATGGTTAGCAATGCTGTCTACTTCCTGTGGGACATGTGACTTCCTGAAACTTATACCTAGGGTCTGACTTCTTCTGCCCTATAGCCTTTTGAGAACAGGGGTCACATGATTTCCTGAAATTTAGGGCTAGACTCTAACCCACTTCATTTCATAAACTTTTTGAGAAATCTTCACCTGGTCTCATTCAGGGGGAAGAAGGGAGGAAGAGAGGGAAATTTGGAAGACAAGGTTTTGCAAAGGGGAATGCTGAAAACTATCTTTGCATGTATTTGGAAAAATAAAAAGCCATTTTAAAAAATGGCAAGCATTGTACAGCAAGATAATTTTATAAATATGCATGTATACGTTGGATTTGACATGTATTTTTACTGTGTTTAACATATATTTCACTACTTGCCATCTAGAGGAAAGGGTGGGAGAAGAGGGTGGGGAAACTGGAACACAAGGTTTTGCAAGGGCTAATGTTGCAGAATTATCTATGCATATGTTTTGAAAAATAAAAATCTTTAATAAAAAAAAATTGTAAGCATAGACATTCTCTGATTGGTTCCGGTCAATCCACAAGTCAAAGAGCATTTATTATCACAAAGAAGTTTAGAAACTTGATTCTAGCAATGAGTGATTTAAAGGTTTATATTCTTGGATATTGAAAAGTTCCCTAATAAACTACTGAGCTAGAACTAAGTAGATATATAAATGAGGCAATCCTCCCAATCCATCAAGTTCCTTTCTTCTAAGTAACAGTGAGGCAGAACTAATTTGAGCTACTTCCTGAGAGCCAGGTGAGAACAGAGCAGTTGGTTCCATCTCTACATCTGGTCATGTCAACTAGGAACTGTCCCTGTCTCTGTTTTTTACTGATCTTAGGTGTTGAATATCCCAAGAAGTGTCCAGGTAACTGAAAGGTTCTGAAAGGTCCAAAGATTCTAAGAGAGCTTAGAGGTGGCAGCAAAAGTGCCCTTAATATGAGGGACAATAAAAATATCTGCATCAAGAGTAGAGAGACATTCTGGGGAAAACTGTTGAGGTTCAGAAGGGAGACCCCAAAAGGTTGGGGTCACAGACTGGAGTTGTGAGGTATCTCAAGAATTTGCAAGTTTGAACTCATCTCCAGTCAAGGGGCAAAGGTTATTGTACTTATAATGCCAATTGAAGTGGGCTAAGTTTCAAAAGGATTTTAGCAAAGAACCAGGAGGAAGAAAATAAATTTATAGGAAAAAGATAGAGAGATCAGGTGCTTCATGTCACTGATATACTAATTTTATGATTTAGAGGTAGAATTGAGGAATGATCTTAGAGGTGGGGTTGAGGAGTAGTTTGATATGCACCTCATTATTGTCTCAGAAACTTTGTTATTACTGACCAACAGATTGTTATATGACAGACTATTGTCTGTAGAATTACAGCAGTCCCCAGATCAGGAAGTCTTGGGGTAAAGGCCAGACAGCCTTAGGGTTGCTGCCACATCTCCCCTAGAAGCTGGATCCCTCAAAACCATGAAGAAAGACAGTCATGAAGGGAAAAGCCGCTTCTGGAGATATTCTTCAAGCCCCACTCCCCAACATAGCCCAGAATAGCACAGGAGTGGTATAGTAAAAAGATCTCTGACACTGGAGTCAGAGTCAGTTCAAATCCCAATTCATCCCAATTGTATATCATGACCCTATCTTCCCTAGCCCACAGCTTCCTCATCTGTAACATGAAGGGATTTGGTTGAGAGAGCCTGTAAGCTTCTCTTCTGAAGGAGTATAATTTCTAGGGGAGACAGCCCTAGAGAGGTCCCCTGACATTGGGTGGCTTCTGTTCTAACCATCTGTCAGTGATTCTAAAGTCTTCTTGCTTTGGAATCTGTGATCCTGAGGTTCCCCTCCCCACAAACTTGGAGTTCTATTGTTCTGGCAAATTGTCCATCAATGATTGTAAAAGTCTTCTGCCCTAGGAATATAATAATATTTCTTCCTTAGACTTTAGGGAAGCTATATTAGTGATCTTGAGATTCTCCAACCTTAGAATACTATTGTTCTGACAATCTTGTCTGTCAATGATTCTAAAGTCTTCTGGCCATAGGGTAGTCCTAGTTCTGCTGGTCAGTGATAACCAAATTCCTGAGATCACTCCTCAATTTTACCTCCAGGCCATAAAATTAGCATATCAGTAATATGAAGAGTTGGATAAAGATGTCTTCTTGCTTCTGGTTCTTTGCTAAATTCTTTTTGAACTTAGCCTGCTTCAACTAGCATTACAATTACAATAAACTTTGTCCCTTGACTTAGATATGGGTTCAAGCCTGCAAATTCTTTTGAGACAGCTCAAAACACCATCTGTGACCCCCAACCTTTTGGGATCCCTTCCCAACCTCAACACTTCCAGCTCTAGATCTCTTATCCTATTGATTCAATAGGAATTCAATAGGGATTACAAATCCCTAGAACCCAATGAAGTGATCCTTTTAGAAAAAAGCAGCATTTCATTGCAGTTGTGAGAGGATTATTATAAAGAGAGAAAAGAACTAGAAGTTGGGAGATGTACCTCGGCCACAGGTGTTCTCTACGTGTGAGTCGCATTGCTTTTATGTTTTCATTTTGAGCCCACTCTCCCCATGGAAATTGTATATATATTTTGGGAGAGTAAGCCCTAAATTTTATGATGAATGTTTCATACTAATTTTTCTTACTATAACCAATTAGCAGATGCCTTAATTGAACACTATCTACTGGTTGATTGGTAATGGGAAACACTTTGGAGAGAACTTAAAAATTATATTTTTAGGAGTACAGCTCCACAGAGTATTTTGAACCTTGGGGTATTTGCCTCCTAAAAGGAGGTTCCCATCCTGAGTACCTAACTTGGGAATGTGAGTTGAAGAGAGTATCTCAAAGGACATATTATACTTAATTCACTATCATATCTCTATGGCAGCTGTTGCAAGCCTTTTTCTCTCTCCATGCTGCTCCTTTCCTCTTCCTAACAGCAAAAGGCCTGTCCTTATATTTACTGAGAGAAAATAGAGACGATTCACTACGATATCCTCTCCTGTTGTATATTTCAACTCCTCTAGATGTCATCCCCTAGATATTTAGAAAGTCATTCACTTTCCTTTTTTCCATTACTCCAGGTTTTGATGAAGAGGTAGTCCTTTTTGTTAAGGACAAACCTACTTGTTCTCTTGATCACCTCCTGATTGCTCCAGCAGATTTACTCCATAATTACCCCTTTGCTAATGTATACAGATTACTTTATAATACTTCAAATTATAGATAAGTTTCTGATCTGCAAAATCTGTAAGGGCAGTTTCCACATTGGAAGTTGAACATACTGATGAAATTATAGGTCTGAACTAAAGAACCAGAGACAGACAGACATATAGACACACACATAGAGATAGACAGAGACAGACACAGAGAGAGAGAAGAGAGACAGAGACAGAGACAAAGAGAAACAGAGAGACAGAGAGAAGGGGGGGGTGAAGAGAGAGAAAGACTGGCTGACTGACTGACTATCTAATAGGGTCATTGTGAGAGTCAAATTAGAAAGTGTTATATAGTATCATAAAAGTTTTACAATTTCCTTTCTATTTAGTTCCAGAGGAACCCTTTAATTTGTAAGGAAAATCACATAAATGGCTAAAGCATTCCTTATAGTATAATTTAGCTGAGACTTCCAAATATTTTAAATCAGATAAGAGACTAATCACTAGTAAAAGAATTTACATCTCAGTTTTGATAGCTATCTGCTACTTGTAAATCATCTGCTACTCCTCTTAGTATTTCCTTTTAGATATCTGATAAATTTTTCTACTGTAACCTTCCTCTGGATTAGCCAGCTAGAGATTTTAAAAGCTTATCTTTGATATGTAAATCCTTTCTCTCTCTCTCTCTCTCTCTCTCTCTCTCTCTCTCTCTCTCTCTCTCTTTCTCTGTGTGTGTGTGTGTGTGTGTGTGTGTGTCTCTTTCTCTCTCTCAACAAATGTAAATGCTAATTGTACCTTTTCATTTTTCTTTTATGTAAATGAACATTATACAAGCCTTAAGAGAAATTTGTCTATTGCTAGTGGACATTTACAATGTTGAGGTTGTGCTTTTATCATAATAAAGACTGGTTCTTAAAATATCTCTGGGTGTAGATAAAGTAATGATTGATAGCAACACATATCAATGATCAGTGGATATTTTCATATCAATGTTAATATGTTATTATTGCCAGGATTGTACTTGAAACCTTTTTAGAATGGTAGAACCTGCAAGAACCTATGTTTAGCTGACATACCCCTCAATACCCCACCATTACTTACCCATCACATGAAAGGATTAAAATTAATTGAGGGAGGAAAGAGATATTATTTAGCAAATATTAGGCATTCTTGAAGTAAACAGACTAGGTCTATGAAAATTTCTCTGATTATCATACGCTTTATAGATGAAAAATTTTTTAGAGATCTTCTAGTTTGAAATCTTCATTTTACAATGAGCAAATTGAGGCTCAGGGAGTTTCAAGGGATTTACCAAAGATCCTCAAAGTGGGTAGATAACAGAAGATCTTAAGATCAAAGATCTAGAAGCTTAAGGGATCCTAGAAATCACATAGAATAACCCACTTATTTTACAGATGAGAAAAGCAAGAGTCAGGGAAGTGACATGACTTGGCCAGAGTTTTATACAGGTGGGAGAAGAACTAAGATCCAGGATTTCTGACTCTATTTCATTTTCCACTCCCTTGGATCAAATCTAAGCTGAGGTTCTCTGATTCCAAAGTTAGTGCACCTATTGATGCAAGACTTTCCTTGATAAGTTTCCTAAACAATTTTAGAAAGAAGTTGTTTATGAATTGGTTCAAATCCTATACTAACTCTGTTTGCCTTCTCCACGGAAGTGTATATCTTAACTTTGCTTTTATGTTTAAAGCTGTTTTTCCTAGGAAGCAGTTTTCCCTTTGAAAACCAGGCCATTATCACCAAATCAGACTCCTGCTTTAGTATTCTTTTTATGATGTGATGGCAGCTTCTCATCTGACTTACTAAAATCATTAGTGTTTACCCAGTTAGCCCTTCATTCAATTTTATAAAGAAGCTGGTAGGACATAACTTTGAACTCTAATGTATCCATGCCTTCTGATTCTGTGGTCCTATCAATATAACCCTTGTGTTAGAGAATCTCATGACACAAAGGATCCAAGGATACTTGGAAGAATTTTCTCAGTCTCTTGCATCATAATACCATCCCTACTTCAACACACCATACACACACAATGGGAAATCTGGGAAAGTGTTTGCATTGACAGCTCCTAGCATGCATTGTAAGATCAACTCCCTGCTTCCAAGTACACTGCTCTTTAATACTACAGAAGAAAATGTTATTTAATAAAAGAGAACAAAACAAAGATCATTAAACTAAGAAACCATTAATCCCAAACATTTATGGAAATTTCCATCAGGAATATGCCAGAACCAACTTTAATAGGCTCAGGAGAATTGACTGTTTAATTTTTGGTGTAAAGATCTATCTTACTCTACAGGAAAGGAAGAGGGAAAGGGGATAAATGAAGGAGAGATGATAGAAGGAAGGGCCGATTGGGGAGGGTGTAATCAGAAATAAAACACTTTTGAGAAGGGACAGGGTGAAAAGAGACAGAATAGAATAAATAGGGGGAGGAAAATACAATTATCAAGAGTAATTATAAAAAAAATTGAAGTAAATTCTTCTGATTAAGATCTCATTTCTCAAACACATACAGAACCAAGTTAAATTTATAAAAATAAGAGTCATTCCCCAATTGGTAATGATCAAAAGATATAAACAGTTTTCAGATTAAGTAGTCATAGCAATATAGCCATATGAAAAAATTTCTAACTCACTATTGATTGAAGAGAAACAATTCTGAAGTACTACTACATACTCATTAGATTGACTAATAGGACAAAAAAGGAAAATGACAAATGGAGGGGATGTGGGAAAAATGCATTGTTAGTGGAGTTATGAACTGATTTAACCATTCTGCAGAGCAATCTGGAACTATGTCCAAATGATTATAAAAAAAAAAAAACATCCATACCCTTTGACTTAGCAAATCCATTACTAGGCATGTACCCCAAAAAAGCTTTTAAAAAAGGAGAAGGACCTATATGTAAAAAAAATTTATAGCAGCTCTTTTCTGGGAACAAAGAATTAGAAATTAAAGAGATGCCCATAAATTGGGGAATGGCTGAATAAATTTTTGTATGTAGTTATGATGAAATATTTTTATGCTATAAGAAATGATGAGCAGAAATGATGGCTAAGAAATAGAGTAGTTGATCAGGGGAATAGGTTAGATTTACAGGACAAAATAGTCAATGACTATAGTAATATAGTGTTTGGCAAACACAAAGACTCCAGTTTTGGGGATAAGAACTGACTATATGACAAAAACTGCTGGGAAAATTGGAAATTAGTATGACAGAAACTAGGCATTGGCCCACACCTAACACCTTTTACCAAGATAAGGTCAAAATGGGTTCATGATTTAACCATAAAGAATGATACTATAAGCAAATTAGAAGAACAAAGGATAGTTTACCTCTCAGATCTATAGAGAAAGAAGGAATTTGTGGCCAAAGAAGAACTGGAGTACATTATTGAATGCAAAATGGATAATTATGATTTTATTAAGTTAAAAAGTTTTTTGTACAAACAAAGCCAATGCAGACAATGCAGACAATGCTAGAAGGGAAGCAATAAACTGGGGAAAAAATTTACATTCAAGGGTTCTGATAAAGACCTTATTTCTAAAATGTATAGAGAATTGACTCAAATTTATAAAAATCCAATCTATTCTCCAATTGATAAATGATCAAAGAATATGAACAGACAATTTTCAGATGAAGAAATTAAAACCCTTTCTAGTCATATGACAATGCACTCTAAATCACTATTGATCAGACAAATATAAATTAAGACAACTCTGAGGCACCACTACATACCTCTCAGATTGGCAAAAATGACAGGAAAAGACAATGACGAATTTTGGAGGGGATGTGGAAAAACTAAAACACTAATACTTTGTTGGTGAAGTTGTGAACTGATCCAACAGTTCTAGAGAGCAATTTGGAACTATGCCCAAAGGGCTATCAAAATGTTCATACTCTGATCCAGTAGTGTTTCTCCCAAAGAGATCTTAAAGGAGGGAAAGGGACCCACATGACAAAAATGTTTGTGATAGCTCTTTTTATAATGGCAAGAAACAGGAACAGATCCAATTGTTCAGTAAAGAAAGCCATATACACCCAGAGAGAGGGATATGAAATGTGGACCACAACATAACATTTTCATACTTTCTATTGATGTTTGCTTGCATTGGGTTTCCTTTCTCAGATTTTTTTTCTTGTAAATACGATTTTTCTTGCACAGCAAGATAAGTGTGAAAATATGTATACATATATTCGACTTGTCAAGTATTTTAACATAATCAACATGTAGTGGACTTCCTGCCATTTAGGGGAGGGGGGGACTAGGGGGGAAAATTTGTAACGGAAAGCTTTGTAAGGGTCAATGTTGAAAAACTACCCATACATATTTTTGCAAATAAAAAGCTTTAATTAAAAAAAGAAAAAGAAAAAGAAACAGGAACTGAGTGGATGCCCATCAGTCGGAGAATGGCTGAATAATTTATGATATATGAATGTCATGGAATATTATTGCTGTATAAGAAATGATCAGCAGGATGATTTCAGAGAGGCCTAGAGAAACTTATATGAACTGATGCTAAGTGAAATAAGCAGAACCAGGATATCATTGTACACAGCAACAACAAGATTATATGATGATCAATTCTGATGGATATGGCTATGAGAGACCAAGAAATAACAAAACATATAAAGAATGAGAAAATAGAACAGAATGTGAAACATCTTATGAGAAAAATGATACTGGAGAATAGATCAAGAAGAGAAAATATAAGAAAAATTGGACTTCCAGAAAGTTGTGACCAAAAAGAGAACCTTGACACAATAATGCAAAAACTAACTAACTAAATAAATAAATAATTCAAGAAAATTGTCTGGAGTGACAGAACATGAGGGGAAAGTAGAAAGAGAAAAAAAATCAATCAATTACCACCTCAAAGAGATCCTCATGGAAAACATATAGTAATATTATTGCCAAATTTCAAAACTCCCAGATCAAAGAAAAAATTTTGCCAGAAACAAGAAAAAATTTGCTGGAGCTACAATTAGAATTGTACAAGACTTAGCAGTTATAATAAAAGACCACAGGTCCCAGAATCATATATAAAGAACTAAGTCTACAGCCAAAAATATTATTTCAAAAGAATTAGGCAATCAAAAGAACTAGGCCTATGGCCAAAAATATCATATCCAGAAAAATTATCTATAATTTTGAATGAGAAAAAAAATGGACCTCAACAAATTTTCAGGACTTTCTATCAACCAAACCCGAATTTAACAGAAAATTTAACATATAAAAGCCAATATCAAAGATCAACTTTAAGGAACTCACTGGTTAAATATGGACAAACTGGTTTTTTTTACATGCAAAATGTAATTATGTGTTTAAGATTCATATCAAACTATGGTAGGTCAAAAGAAAGATTGGTAGAGTTAGGGTGAAAATAGTAATTATATTATACAAATGAGATGCAGAGGAAGAATAGACACAGAGGCATTAGAGGGGGGAGGAGGACTCACAGTTCTGGCAACCTACTTACTTGGGGAATGGGTTCAATAAGCAACACTACATATATACTATGAAGAGTACAACACCCTCCAAAATCTATAAGGAATAAGGGGGGAATGATGGGCAGAGAAGGAAGCAAAGGGTGAGGTAAGTAGACAAGGGAGGAATTATTGGGTGAGGGGAAGTTAAGTAATAGCAAGATAAGCTATGGAGCAGAATTTAAAGAGTCAGCAGGGATAGGAAAGATTTGTGTGTATGTGGGGGGGGTGTATGTATGTATATATATATATATATATATATATGTATACATAAACATAGCTTTTCTTAATTGTAGCTTGCTTTGGGGTGGGGAGAGGATGAAGGGGGGAAATATATTTTTTTTAAAAAGTAATTGCTCTTATTATCCCTATTTAATAGTTGAGGAAGCTGAAGCAAATAGAGGCTAAGTGGCTGGCTGCAGTCACAGCTTGTAAGTGTCTGAAGCCAAATTTGAAATGAGATCTTCCTTACTACAGGATCAGGACTCTATATACTAAATCACATACTAGACTAGACCATATTGTACTATAGTATATTTATATATAATACTATGCTGCATATTATACATATAATAGTCATATATGATATTTTATTATAACATTATAGTATACTATTCGTATTAATTGTACTTTTACTATAGCCTTATATAGTACTAAAGTATTATATAGGACTGTATTGTACAAAAGAATAGTTGGTACAAAATATCACCTCCAAATCCTGAAGTACACTATCCCACAAATACATGCGATATTCATGGGAAGAGTGGAATCAAATTTCCCTTTGTAGTGATATATACATGTAAGATACATTTATAGGAAAAGGTAACTCATCACTGAATTGTGAGAACTGAATCTTCTTCCTTCCTTCCTTCTCCTTCCTCCCTCCTTTCCTCCCTCTCTCCCTGCCTCCCTCCCTTCTTTCCTTCCTTCCTTCCTTCCTTCCTTTTATGTTGTATCCTGCAACTTTGCTAAAGTTATGGATTATTTCTAATAGTTTTTTAGTTTAGGGTTCTCTAAGTATACCATCATATCATCTGCAAAGAGTGATAATTTGGTTTCCTCATTATCTACTCTTATTCCTTTCATCTCTTTTTCTTCTCATTGCCAAAGCTAGCAATTCTAATACAATACTGAATAGTAATGATGAAAGGGGCAACCTTGTTTCACCCCTGATCTTATTGGGAATGGTTCAAACTTATCCTCATTACATATGATGCTTGCTGATGGTTTTAAATAGATGCTATTATTTTTAAGGAAAAGCCCATTTATTCCTATACTCTCTAGTGTTTTTAATAGAAATGGATTTTGGATTTTATCAAATGCCTTTTCTGCATCTATTGAGATAATCATATGGTTTTTGTTATTTTGGTTATTTATATAGCCAATTATGCTAATAGTTTTCCTAACATTGAACCAGCCATGCATTCCTGGTATAAATCCTATTTGGTCATGGTATATTATCCTAGGGGTGACTTTCTGTAATCTCTTTGCTAATATTTTATTTGAGATTTTTGCATCAATATTCATTAAGGAAAGTGGTCTATAATTTTCTTTCTCTGTTTTCATCCTATCTGGTTTAGGTATCAGTGCCATGTCTATGTCAAAAAAGGAATTTGGTAGGAGTCTTTCTTTCCCTATTTTTTCAAATAGTTTATATAGCATTGGAGCTAATTGTTCTTTAAATGTTTGGTAGAATTCACATGTAAATCCATCTGGCCCTGGAGATTTTTTTCTTAGAGAGTTGATTAATAGCTTGTTCTATTTATTTTTCTAAAATGGGACTATTTAAGTAATTTCTTTCCTCTTCTGTTAATCTGAGCAATCTATTTTTTGGTAGATATTCCTCCATTTCACTTAGGTTATCAAATTTATTGGCATAAAGTTGGGCAAAATAACTCCTGATATTGCTCTAATTTCCTCTTCCTTGGTGGAAAGTTCTCCCTTTTCATTTTTAAGACTAACAATTTGATTTTTTTCTTTCTTTTTTTCCTAATCAAATTAACAAAAGGTTTATCTATTTTGTTGCTTTTTTCATAAAACCAACTCAATTTTATTAATTCAAAGGTTTTTTTACTTCAATTTTATTAATCTCTCCTTTTATTTTTAGAATTTCAAGTTTGGTATTTGATTAAGGGTTTTAAATTTGCTCTTTTTCTAGCTTTTTTAGTTGCAAGCTCAATTCAATGATCTTCTCTTTCTTTATTTTATGCAAGTAAACATCTAGAGATATAAAATTTCCTCTTATAACTGCTTTGGCTGCATCCCACAAATTTTGGTATGTTGTCTCATTATTGTCATTCTCTTGGATGAAATTATTGTGCATATGATTTGCTGTTTCACCTATTCATTCTTTAAGATATTATTTAGCTTCCAATTACTTTTTGGTTTATTTTCCTCTGGCCTTCTATTGAATGTAATTTTTATTGCCTCATGATCTTAAAAAGTTGCATTTACTCTTTTTGCCTTTCTGCATTTGATTTTGAGGTCTTTATGTCCTAATATATGGTCAGTTTTTGTACTACCGAGAAGAAAGTCTATTCCTTTCTGTCTCCATTCAATTTTCTCCAAAGAGCTATCATGCCTAACTTTTCTAGTATTCTATTTGACTTCCTTAACTTCTTTCTTATTTATTTTGTGGTTCAATTTACCTAGTTGAATTTATCTGAGAGAGCAAGATTGAGATTTCCCACTATTATAGTTTTGCTGTTTATTTCTTCTTGCAGCTCTCTTAACTTCTCCTTTAGGAATTTAGATGCTATACCATTTGGTGCATATATGTCTAGTATTGATATTGCTTCATTATTTATGGTATCCTTTAATAAGATATAGTTTCCTTCCTTATCTCTTTTAATTAGATTTTTTTTTTTGCTTTTGCTTGATCTGAGATCAGGATGGCTACCTTGCTTTTTTTAAACTTCACCTGAAGCAAAATCGATTCTACTCCAGCCTTTAGTCTGTATATATATCACTCTGCTTTAAAGGTGTTTCTCATAAACAACATATTTTCGTGTTCTGGTTTTTAATCCAGTCTTCTATCTGCTTCTGCTTTATGGGAGAGTTCATCCCATTCACATTTACAGTTAAAACTACTAATTCTGTATTTCCAGTCATCTTATTTACCCCAAATTATACTTTTCTCTTTCATTTTCTTATTTCCCTTCTCCCCAATATGTTACCTATAAGCACCACTTGCCTCAAGCAGCCCTTCCTCTTTAGAGCCCCTCCCCCCTTTTTATACCTTTCCCCTACTATTTCTGTTTTCTCTTCTATTAGCCTGCCCCTTCCCTTTTCACCTTTTCCCTCCCACTTTTCTATAAGGTGCAGATGGCTCTTTTCATTCCAAGCCTACTGGAATTGCCTTGAATCACCACATTATTTTTTTAAAAATTTTTTTTTATTAAAAGCTTTTTATTTACAAAACATATGAGTGATTTTTCTACATTGACCTTTGCAAAAACTTTTTTTTCCCAAGCTTTTCCCCTCCTTCCCGCCACCCCCACCCCTAGATTACAGGTAATCTAATATATGCTAAATATGATAAATTATATGACAAATCCAATACATGTATACATACCTATACAGTTATCTTACTGCACAAGAAACATCAGATCTAGAAAGAGAAGAAGAAAAAAACAACCTAAGAAGGAAAACAAAATGCATGGAAATATTCACAGAAAGCATTAAAATGCTGTGTTGTGGTCCGTATTCAGTTCCCACAGGCCTCTCTCTGGATGTATATGACTATCTTCATCGCTGAACAATAGGAACTGGTTTGAATCACATCATTGTTGAAGAGAACCATGTCCATCAGAATTGATCATCGTATAATCTTGTTGCTGTGTATAATGTTCTCCTGGTTCTGCTGATTTCATTCAGCATCAGTTCATGCAAGTCTCTCCAGGCCTCTCTAAAATCATCCTGATGGTTGTTTCTTACAGAACAATAATATTCCATAACATTCATATACCATAATTTATTCATCCATTCTCCAATTGATGGGCATCCTTTCAGTTTCCAGTTTCTTGCCACTACAAAAAGAGCTGCCACAAACATTTTTGCACATGTGGGTCCCTTTCCCTCCTTTAAAATCTCTTTGGGATATAGGCCCAGTAGAAACACTGCTGAGTCAAATGGTATGCACAGTTTGATAACTTTTTGAGCATAGTTCCAAATTGCTCTCCAGAATGGTTGGATCCGTTCACAGTTCCACCAACAATGTATCAGTGTCCCAGTTTTCCCATATCCCCTCCAACAGTTATCATTATCATTTCCTGTCATTTTAGCCAATCTGACAGGTGTGTAGTGGTATCTCAGAGTTGTCTTAATTTGCATTTCTCTGATCAATAGTGATTTGGAGCACCTTTTCATGTGACCGGAAATAGTTTCAATTTCTTCATCTGAAAATTGTCTGTTCATATCTTTTGACCATTTATCCATTGGAGAAAGGCTTGAATTCTTATATATTTGGGTCAATTCTTGATATATTTTAGAAATGAGGCCTTTATCAGAACCTTTGGATGTAAAAATATTTTCCCAGTTTACTGCTACCCTTCTAATCTTGTCTGCATTTATTTTGTTTGTACAAAAACTTTTTAACTTGATATAGTCGAACTTATCTATTTTGTGATTAATGATGACCTCTAGTTCTTCTTTGGTCACAAATTCCTTCCCCCTCCACAGGTCTGAGAGGTAAACCATCCTACATTGTTCTAATTTGTTTATAATATCATTCTTTATGCCTAGATCATGAATCCATTTTGACCTTATCTTGGTATATGGTGTTAGGTGTGGGTCAATGCCTAATTTCTTCCATACTAGTTTCCAATTATCCCAGCAGTTTTTGTCAGTGAGTTTTTATCCCAAAAACTGAGGTCTTTGGGTTTATCAAACACTAGATTACTATTGTCATTGAGTATTTTGTCCTGTGAACCTAACCTATTCCACTGATCCACTACTCTATTTCTTATCCAGTACCAAATGGTTTTGGTGACCACTGCTTTATAATATAGTTTTAGATTTGGTACAGCTAGGTCACCCTCACAAAATTTTAAATTTAATTGGGTGTTTTTAATTCATTCTTTTTCTAGCTTTTTTACTTGTATGACCAATTCATTGATCTTCTCTTTCTCTATTTTATGCAAGTAAGCATCTAGACATATAAAACCTCACCTAAGAATTGCTTTGGCTGCATCCCACAAATTTTGGTATGTAATCTAATTATTGTCATTCTCTTGGATGAAATTATCAATTGTATCTATGATTTGTTGTTTCATCCATTCATTCTTTAGGATTATATTATTTAGTTTTCAATTCATTTTTGGTCTATTTTCCTTGGCCCTTTATTACATGTAATTTTTATTCCATCATGATCTGAAAAAGATGCATTTACTCTTTCTGCCTTTCTGCATTTGATTTTGAGATTTGTATGCTCCAATACATGATAAATTTTTGTGTAAGTTCTATTTACCACTGAGAAAACAAATATATTCTTCCAGTCTTCATTCAATTTTCTCCAAAAGCCTATCATGCCTAACTTTTCTAAAATTCTAATTACTTCCTTAACTTCTTTCTTATTTATTCTGTGATTTGATTTATCTAATTCTGATAGAGCAAGGTTGAGATTCCCCACTAGGATCGTTTTGCTGTCTAATTCTTCTTGCAGCTCTCTTAACTACTTCTCTAGGAATTTGGATGCTGCATCACTTGGTGCATATATGTTTAGTATTGGTACTTTCTCAAGAGTTAAACATATCATCTTCCTACATAGGGATGTAAACTTTTTAACTTAAAAAAAAACAGTTATTTTTTTCTTTACTTTTTACCTTTTTATGCTTCTCTTGACTTCTGTATTTCAAGATCAAATTTTCTGTTCAGCTCTTGTCTTTTCACCAGAAATAAATGAAATTTATGTGTTTCATTGAATGTCCATTTTTTTTTTCCATGAGAGGTAATACTTAATTTTTCTGGATAGTTGATAATTGGCTCAAGCAAGACTGCTCGAATCTTTTTTTTTCTTTACTCTGTATGTATCACTCTGCTTTTGTGGAGGGCCCTAAATGGTGATGGAACTCTGGGTGAGGTATAAGACCCTTCAGCCCAGAGGGAACCTGCTGACAATGTCTGGTTCAGCTCCCCATCTCCTAAGGGCTTTTGGCTTTCCTGAGAAGTCAGAGGGCTATGATAATCTGTATTGTAATTAGAGTAGAGTGATACCAAGTGGCAAAGAGTCATCTACATACAATAGCAAGTTGTTTAGGTGGTCCCACATGCCCATGCACAATATTGCTATAGTGATATAACAGTATTTGGGTATATAAGGCTGAGAGAATTTGAAATAAATGGATTCCATGTTTTGACCATCCACGTGAGTCACACCTCTTTACTCCTCTTTTAAGACAAGGACTGGAGCTGGTACTGATGTCCTCTAGAGAGCTAGTCTGGACACAACATGCTTTAAATGTGTTTCTTGTGAACAATATATTGTAGGATTCTGGCTTTTAATACTGTCTGCTATTTGTTTCTGTTTAATGGTAGAATTCATCTCATTCACATTCACAATTAAAATTACTAACTCTGTATTTACTGCCATCTTATTTTCCCCAAGTCATACTTTTCTCTTTCCTTTATTTCTTTCCCTCCTCCCCATATTTTGCTTCTGACCATCACCTCCCTCAAACAGCCCTTCCCTTTTATAGCCCCTCCTCTTTTCTTATCCATTTCCCCTTCTAGTTCTATTCTCCCTTCTGTTAGCCTCACCCTTTTCTTTCCTTTTTCCTCTCCTACTTCCCCATAGGGGAAGTTTCTCTATGAAATTAAATATGTCTGATATTCTCTCTTTGAGCCATCTCACAATGAGATTAAGATTCACACAATACTCATCCCCTTCCCTTCTTTCCTTCAATTGTAATAGATCTTTTTTGCTTTTTCATGTGATATAATTTACCCCATTTTACTTCCCCTTTCCTCTTCTTCCAGTACAATCCATTTTCCACCTTCAGTTTCTTTTTTATATTATCACAATAAAGTCAAATTATATCTATACCCTCTAAGTATACTCCTAATAGAGATACAGTTCTCAAGAGTTAAACATATCATCTTTCCATATAGGGATGTAAACTTTTTAACTTAAAAAAAAAAGCAGTTATTTTTCTTTCCTTTTTATGCTTCTCTTGACTTCTGTATTTCAAGATCAAATTTTCTGTTCAGCTCTTGTCTTTTCATCAGAAATAAATGAAATTTATGTGTTTTGTTGAATGTCCATCTTTTTTCCATGAAAGGTAATACTTAATTTTTCTGGATAGTTGGTTCTTGGCTGCAATCCAAGCTCCTATGCCTTTCAGAATATCATATTCCAGGCCCTTCTATTCTTTAAAGTGGAAGCTGCTAGGTCCTAGGTAATCCTGATTGTGACTCCTCTATATTAAAAAAAAATTTCTGACTGCTTGCAATATTTTCTCTTTGATCTGATAATTCTGAAATTCAATTACAATATTTCTTGGAGTTTTCATTTTGGTGCCTCTTTCAAGAGGTGATGAGTGAATTCTTTCAATGCTATTTTTACCTTCTAGGACATCAGGGCAGTTTTCCTTGATAATTTCTTGAAAAATGTTGTTGAGGCTCTTTTATTCATCATGGTTTTCAGGTAGTCCTATAATTCTTAGATCGTCTTGCCTGGTTCTATTTTCCAGATCAGTTGTTTTTTCAATGAGGTATTTCATATTTTCTTCTATTTTTTTCCCCACTTTTTTGTTTGTTGGTTTTGTTTGACTGATTCTTGCTGTCTCATTGAATCATTCACTTCCATTTGTTCAATTCTAATTTTTAGTGAATTATTTTCTTCAGTTAGCTTTTTTATCTCCTTTAGCATTTGGTCAGTTTAACTTGTTTTTGTTTTGTTTGTGTTTTATTCATTGGATTTCTTTTCCATTTCACAAATTTTGTTTTTCAAGGATATGTTTTCTTTTTCCATTTCACTAAATCTATTTTGTAAAGAGTTTTCTTCAGATAATTTCTGTGTTTTCTTTTCTAAACTCTCCTGCAAAGTTCCCATTTACTTTCCTCATTTTTCTTCTAATTCTCTTTTAAGATCCTTTTTGAATTCTTCCAAGAGAGCCTCATGAGAAGGAAATCAATTCATATCACCCTTTGTAGCTTCATCTGGAGACATTTTGCCTTTAGTGTCTTCAGAATTTGAGGTCTGTTCTTCTCTTTCTCCACAAAAATTCTGGTCAGAATTCTTTTTGCTTTTTTGCTCATTTTTAAAGGTTGAGGTCTGCTCTTAGGGAAGAGGGGAGACTGTCCCAAGCTTTCTCTATAGGCAACAGCAGCTTCACAATGCCCTGGGGCAAGTGCTGGTGGCTTTCTTCTTGTGCTCAGTGGGCATAGTCAAGTCTTGAGTTATTCTGAGGTTCAGAGGCTCACTATTTGCCTTTTGTAGGTGTTGGGTGTCTCACAGCTAATCTTCTGATCCACTGGCTTCTGAGTCAGGACAGAGTAGCTAATGCTGCTGTATTTTGGCTAAGATCCTTCCAGTATATTTCCCTGGCTATGGGAGGTCATTTTGCCCAGGGTCTCTGAGCTGCACCTTCCATAGACTGCCTCCTCTTCTCCCCCACCCTGCCTCCTGTGCCTAATTGAAACAGACCTTTTTGTGAAGTTCTTCCAAAATATCTTCTGCTGGAAATTGGTTATACTCCAAATATTTGTGAATTCCTTCACTCAAAACCAGCTCAAAGGCTTGATCTGGTATTGATCTGAGGAACTACAGAAAAAGCTCAGATAAAAAGCTGTTTACTCTCTGCTATCTTGGCTCTGCCCCAGCAGGATGATTTTTAGAGAGGCAAAGGAAAGAGATACCAAATTGCCAATATTTACTGGATTCTAGAGAAAGAAAGGGATTTTCAGGGGGAGGAAATCTACTTCTGCTGTGTTGATCATAACAAAATGTGGAAAATCTTCAAAAATGTGGGAATACCAGATCATTATACTTGTCTACAGAGTAATCTTGTATTTAGGTCCAAAATAATAGTTATAACCAAACATGAACAACTAATTGGTTTACAATTAGAAAAGGAATATAACAAACTGTATATTTTCACCTTATTTATTTAACTTATATACAGAGTACATTATATGAAATGCCAGGCTCAACACATCAAAAGCCAAAATTAAGTTGCAGAGGGAAATATCAACAATCTCAAATATGCAGACAATACCATTTGATGGCAGAATGTGAAGAATTAAAAAGCATCTTGATAAGGGTATATGAGGAGAGTATAAAAGCTGACTTGAAGCTATATATAAAATCTCCAAACTAAGATCTTAGCAATTGGTCCCATCACTTCCTTGCAAATAGAGGGGGAAAAAATGGAAACTGTCAGATTTTATATTTTTGGGCTCAAAGATCACTAGAAGGCAGCCATGAAATTAGTTACTCCTTGGAAGGAAAGCTACAGCAAATGTGTACAATATATTAAAAAGCAGAACAACATATTGCTGACAAATGTCTGTATAGTCAAAGCTATAGTTTTTTAGTATTGATGTATGGCTGTAGACTTGGACTGTAACGAAAACTGAGTACCTTAAAATTGATAGTTTCAAAATGTGATACCAGAGAAGATTTCTGAGAATTCCTTGGACAGCAAGGAGACCAAACAGTCAATACTTAAAGAAATTGATTAAGACTACTGGAAAGTCAAATAGTGAAACAGAAGCATAAATACTTTGGCTACATAATAAGTAGATTGGACTCATTGGAAAAGACTGATGTTGGGAAAGATTCTTGCTATTTTTGTCCTTCATTCTCGAGGTACATAAGTGAGGTGATACCATGACATGGGAAAGATTGAAGGCAAAAAGAAAAGGGGAAGATAAAGGATGAGATGGATAGATAGTGTCATGGAAACAATGAACATGAACTTCAACAGAACTGGAGAATAGAAGGGCCTGGCATGCTGTGGTCCATAGTCCCATGGACATGAGTGAACTACTGAACAACAACAGCAAAAATTACATAAGGATGGAGAAAGAGAAAGAGAGAGAGAGAGAGAGAGAGAGAGAGAGAGAGAGAGAGAGAGAGAAAGAGAGAGAGAGAGAGGAACAGAGAGAGAGAGAGAAACAAAGAAAGAGAGAGGTAGGGAGAGGAGAGAGAGACAGAGAAAGAGAGGAAGAGAGGGGAGGGGAAGGAAGGGAGGGAGAGAAAAGGAAAGAGGGGAAGGCAGGAGGGTTGGTGTGTTTGTTGTTTGTCCTTTGTTCTCAAAGAGAATCATGACATCAGGGAGATGATATCCTAAAATGCAAGTGAATTTAAGTGGATTTAAGTGAGGGAGGACTGTGTACAAGGACACCTGCCTCATTTTCCCCTCCCATTGGCAAGATATAGATTAAGAAGACTGATGGATGAAAAAATGGGAGATCTTGGCCTTTTTAATCTAAGGTCTTTAACAAGTCTCAATTTGACTGAGATTGTTCAGAAAAAAAAAAAAAATCTGGTAGATTTACCAGATTCAGATTCAGTGGTCCATTTGCACTTAAAATGGTCAAGAAACTAACTCACTGAAGATTTTCAGAGATAATGTACTTGTTCCTCCACTTGATGAGTCTCAGTTCACTCATTAGACAGCTATCAAAATTAGAGGAGTTGTCACTGCTAGCTTTTGAGTAAAGGAGAAAAGTCAAAAAGAGGAGCAAAGGAAGAGAGGAAGAAGGGATTTCTCTCTTCTCCCTTTTCCCCATCAGCATCAGTGTCTTTTAGCAAGAGGACAGATGTAGATGTGGTGAGTTTTATGTTTTTCTAAACACTTAAGTGTGTAATGTGTTTTGTCCTTTTTTTCTTTTCATTTTCAACATTTACTTTTATAAGATTTTGAATTCTAATCCTCCCTCTCTAAGAGAGGAAATAATCAATCTGAAATAGGTTGCACTTGTACGATCATATTAAACAAATTTTCACACTAGTCATGTGAAAGAATTGGAACAAAAGGAAAAACTATGAGAAAGAATAAAAAAAGTGGAAATAGTATGCTTTGATCAGCATTCAGGTTCCATAGTTTTTTCTGGATTGGGTAGCATTTTCCATCATGAGTCTTTAGGAATTTTCTTATATCATTGCGTTGTTGAGAAGAGCGAAATCTATCAAACTTGATCACACAAAGTTGCTATTAAGTAAGTCTTAATGTCTTTCCAGGTTTTTCTGAAATGTGTTTGTTCATCATTTCTTATAGAACAATAATATTTCATTATATTCATATACCACAATTTATTCAGTCATTCCTCAATTAGTGGATACCCTCCTTATCCCCTTTTCCAATTCACTGAAGCGGGTGCCAATGTTGCAGATGCCGTTTTTACTTTTGTTGGACTTATGTATTTCTTATCTCTTCAAAATGTATAAAACCATGCTACCATTTTTATTAGATTCCTATTTTTTATGTCACTTTAGAAGTTTATGTTACTTTCTCCATAAGCTTTGGGTTTTATCAGGTAATTTTGTATACAACAGAGGTGCTTTGGGGGAGAAGTAATATGTCCTGCTAATAACAGAATGCTTGTACTTGAGTGCAGTTTGAAAAGAGGTTCAGCTGCAATGCCTAGTTAAGTTGGCAAGAGCATGACACTGCTGCTTAGGAGGAAACAGGTGTAGATTAATGGAGGTACTTGCTAATGTCAGGATAAGGGTTCTGTTTCTTTGCCGAAAAAGGAATATCAATACTCTAAGTCAAAATATGACACAGAAGTTGAAATGTGATTGTAAATATAGCCATGTAGTGAAACTACATCCAGTAGAAACTGTGAGACCAACACCATAAGGAGCAGTGTGAGAATTTCTGCAACACAAATTCACTTGCAAACAAAAAAGTCCCAATATTCACAAATGCAAAGTAGGAAGATTTATTAAAAGATTAAAAACAAACAAAAAACCCAAAGACCCTTGTGGGCATCAGGGTTAATCAGGGAACACAGACTAAGTGAACCTCCAATACCCTAGGTATAATTAAGGCTGCAGACTTCAAGTGGCCCATTTGTTGTTTGACCAAGTTCCATTGTGACACCTGTTTGTGCATAGTATGGGGTTTTGCAATTTTAAATCACCGAAACAAAATCAAAGGAAGAACAATATTTTATGACAAGAAAATTTTTATGGAATTCAAATTTCTGTGTCCAAAAATAACCATGCTTATTCACTTACTTATTTTCTATGGCAAAATGGTAGAGCTGAGCAATTACAATAACATTCTTGTGTGAGCTCTTATTGCTTTGAACCACTCCCTGCTTAGTTCATTACAAATGGTAATGATGGACAAAATATAAATAATGTAAATTAAACTTAAAAGTATATTGTACAGTGTTCTCCCTTCCCCTTTCCCCCCAGGCTGATTGTTAAATATTTACTACCTCATCCATGTATTGTCAAATTCTACTCCAAAGCCCCACTTAGGCTCTATTTACAATATTCAGGCTTCTAAGGGCTTCCTTATTTGACTGACTATACTATCTGACCTGGAATCCTAGCTTCATGATCTCCATGGCTTGATCTTCTGGGTCCAGAATTCCACCCTCTGAATTGAAAAGAATAATTGAAACAGACCAGAGTTCTTAGGACCATTATGTGGAAGGGGAAGGTGGCCCTTCATCCCACTCACTTAAGTGAGTGAAAAAGACCCTTACAAGTAATCTTCGGCAATAGTGGTATCCTCAGCATTAAAGCAAGTAGGAAGAAAGCAGGATTTAGGGGGAAAGCTGTTAGGGATCTGAGGCAGAATTGGAACTCATATTTTTCTGATTCCAATTCCAGTATTCTATCCTTTACCTGGTTCTCTCTCTTAACTTCCTTATCCAGTCTGTTTCCAAGTTCTGTCTATTTTTACTTTGGTAATATCTTTCATATAAGTTTCCTTCTCTCCAGTCACACTCTACAAGCCCTCATTGCCTTACGCCTAAGCAATAGCCTGCTATGGGCTCCCTGCCTCAAATCTGTCTTATCTCTAGTCAATTCTCCATTCAGTTGTGAAAGCAGTTTTTCCCAAAGCAGAGGTCTGACCACAACACCTAGCTTTCACTCCAGTGGCTCCCTAGCACCTCAAGGATCAAATATAAAATCCTGCCACCTGCAGTACTTACTATCTGTCTCCCCCTACCAGGAACCCTTACCCTTCTCTTGGATTTCCTAATTTCCCTGGCTTTCTTTCCTTCAAGTTCCAAAGTCCCACTTCTGCAAGAAGTCTTTCGTAGTCTTCGTTTATCTTAATATCTTCCCTCAAACTACCCCTAAATTATTCTATATGTATCTAGTTTGTGCATAGAATTTGCATGTTGTCTTTCTCACGATACTGTAAGCTCTTTGAAAGAAAGGACTATTTTAAAAAACTCTTTTAGTATACCCAATGCTTACTCTAGTACCTGGCACATAGCCGTTACTGAACAAATGCTAGTTAGTTAACTGACTCCGGATAAATCGCTCTTTGAACAAATTGGCAAATTAGAGATGATAATAAGGGTCTGGTTTAAGATTGCAATCTAAAGGGCAAATCTTAGAGTGCTCCAAAGTTAGTCACCATTTAGTCAACAAAGCCCCAAACAACAAGCAAAAATAATTTGGAGTTGAGGCTGGCCCCAAAAGACTGCAAAGGCACGCTGGGAGTTTCAGTTTTATGGAAGGAGGAGCCTGGGAGGAGTAGGCGGAGTGAAAGGAAGGCTGCACAAGCGCACCGCTGGAGCTCCTGTCAACAAAGACCGAGGCGCGCCCGTGAGCGACAGAAACGAAGAACGTGTGGAACGTGCGCGTGTCCGCCTCGTGGCTCTAGCCTATGAACGGAAAACGAGGGGACAGAACGTGCGCGTGATCGCTCTACTGTCCGAGTCTGTGGCCGAGAGGGCGGGGCGGGACAGGGACGGAGCCCCGACACCTAGATCTGCTGGGGCGGGGCCGAGAGAAGGGGAGGTGATGCTCCTTTCCTAGTGAAAGGGCGGGGCGAGGTGTGCAGATAGCGCGAGCTCGGGGGACTAGCCCGCCGCTACCAAGCTTAGCTGCTCTGTCCTTCTCCTCCTCCTCCTGTCGCCCGCACCTTACACCAGCACCGCCGCCGCTCGGTCGCCGTCTGCAGGTTATGGCGGCGGCGGCAGCGGGGGCCGTGAATGAATTCTCCGGGCGGCAGAGGAAAGAAGAAAGGCTCCGGCAGCGCCGCGCCCGCTGGGCCCCCGCCCCCCTG
>JAJPUD010004515.1:89039-194003 GCA_023553655.1 Myrmecobius fasciatus
GGTTTGACAAGCATCTGCATGACAGCTTTCTCCTAGCCCGGTGAGATGGCCTAGCCGATTGCCCTCGGGTAACCACACCGCGGCAGCGTCAGGCTAGGCCAACATTTAGTGGCCTCCGGCCCAGGCCAGGTTTCCGAAAAGATCTGCTGCCAAAAAAAGGAGTTCATTGACCAAGATGGGTGATTGTGGCTAGTTTTAAACTAGAGCGGATATTGTAATAGCGAAGGAGAAAATTGAACGGGGATCTTACTTCGGAAATAGTGTTTTTATTACAAATACAAACTGTATTTACATTAGCTTAACAGAAGCTAGCTGTTTCCCGCCCTCCCCCTTTTTTAATCAGTAAAATAACAAGTGTATTTTCAATTTTTGACATTGTATTCGAGGAAAATTACGTCGATTTTCATAGCATAATTTTTATTCTCGATGTTATTAACTTCATTTAATTTAACTTTCCCCTAAGAAAGTTGGGAAGTGTTTGAGTGGCCTTGCATGCACACACACACACATATATATATATATATATATATATATATATATATACACACTCCCTCTCATATAAATAGTTATGTAAATTGTGGGGAAAATCTAAACCTATTGATAACAGATTGTTTGAGAATTGGGCACTCAAATTTTTTTAAATGAATGTTAAGTATTTAGAAAAAAGCCTAAATGAAAAACAAGTTTTATTTAGAATGAAAACATAACAGGTTCCAGCTTCATATAAAATGGAAATTTTAATTAGAAACAATGTGGAAATTATTTTGGAATTTCAGAACCTCTTATAATCGTTTATAAGTTGTTTTATTTTTTCATTTTATCCCCAGTTTTACTTCTTTCTAGATTATTAAGCAAAAAAGTAGACCACGATTTTCTCAGTAATTTTTTTTGCCACTGTTCTCTTTTCAAACACAGAGGGGAGGAAAGATGCAGTAATTGTGAAGACCAAAAACTGTGACTCAGAATCATTTTATCAAAAGAAATTTTTTTAAAGCACTTAACCTGTGTCAGGTACTATGTTAATGTGCTGGAGATACGAATTTACCTTAATTTGGGGGAGACAGTCTGTAAATATAAAAATATATAAGTGAACTTCCGAGATCCAGCAACTGGAGAGAGCTGGGAAAATTCGTTGGGTATAGCTGTTGAATGGCAGTACTTAAAGGAGTGTAATGCATATTAATGTTGCAAATCAGTTGCAATCTCTTGGTAAAGGCTTTAAAGCCAAGAGAGAACTTTCTATTTAAATCTTAGAGGCGATTAGGAAGAAGTAATCTTAAGGTACAGAGAACACCGAAGTTAGACATGGTCAGATCTGAAAAAAGAAGCTTCCACCACCAAAAAATTAGATATTCCAGTTTCTCTACCCTTCTGTTAGATCATGGGATAGCAAAGGAGGAATCTTAAAAAGAAAAACACAGTTGCCTGTCACTTTTTTCATAGTCCCATGAAGTTTTACAGATAAAAGGCCATTTTACAGATTTAAGGTGAAGTAACCTGCCCTAGGAGACAAGTCAGAACTTGAACCCTGATCTCTTGCCTTGATTCAGATCTCTCTTCATTATATGGAACTGACAGACACTGCTCTATTGTAATAAGACATCTATGACTTACAAAGAGTTACTCCAAGGTGTCTAAAAATAAATGTTTCTTCAGTGAGGCTAAAGACTTGGAAATAAGAGTTTGTCAGTTTCTGTAATTTGGGAGGGAAAGGGAAGAAGACAAGAAGGGAATGCCAAGTAATGTTATTTAACACTTATTTGGGACAGGTGAAAAAAGAATCTAGTTATACTAATAATAGCTTCACCATGGCTGCTGAAGTGCTTTCTCACTACAGTTTTTTGAGGTGTAATTAGTCCCAATAGTCTTACATTTTGTAGATAAATAATATTAGGTGAGGTGATTTACCCATAGTATGCAACTGGTGAAATGTTGGACATAGTATTTAATCATGTCCTTTGGAATCCCAAACTACTTTTTACCATAGCATGATGTCCAAATAAAAATAATGAAATCAAAAGATAGCTTATACTTTCTTATAGATTAGTGATCTCATTGGTGTGAATACTCCCCCCAGTGGTACAAAATGAAACATTTTTGTGCCTTTTCATCTTATCCTGTATGATTCTTTTGTATGTCCTTCCATAAAGGATTTCTTTTTTATTTTTTTTTTATTTTCTTAATACTTTTTATTTGCAAAACATATGTATGGGTAATTCCTAAATATTAACCCTTACAAAGCTTTGTTACAAATTTTTCCCCCCTACTCCCCACCCCTCCCCTAGATGGCAGGATATCCACTACATGATAATTATGTTAGAATATTTAAGAAATCGAATATATGTATAGTTATTTCCACGCATTATTTTTTGTGCAGGAGAAATCGTATCTACAAGAAAGAATAATCCGATAAAGGAAATACAATGCAAGCAAACAATAGAGAACATGAAAATGATATGTTGTGGTCCACATTTCACATCCCTCTCTCTGGGTGTATATGGCTCCCTTCACCGAACAATTGGAACTTGTTTGAAGCATTTCATTGTTGAAGAGAGTCATGTCCCTTAGAACTGATCCTCATATAGTATTGTTGTTGCCTTGAGTAATGATCTCCTGATTCTATTCACTTCACTCAGCATCAGTTCATGCAAGTCTCTCCAGGCCTCTCTGAAATCGTCCTGCTGGTCGTTTCTTACAGAGCAATAATATTCTATAACATTCATATACCACAACTTATTCAGCCACTCTCCAATTGATGGGCATCCATTCAATTTCCAGTTTCTAGCCACTACAGAAAGAGCTTCCACAAACATTCTTGCACATGTGGGTCCCTCATAAAGGATTTCTACCCAGCATGGTAAAGGTCTTTTCTAGGACTTATCTTAAAACTAATTTTAATTCATGAATTATTATAACACTTTTTCTAAGTTCCTGTCAGGATTCTTTAAAAAGAAAGAGAGTAAATGAAAATGAATGACCTTTTATCACTGTCTTACTATGTAACTGATCCATTTTTTATTTTTTTTTATTTCTTTAATTGGTAGTATATTATAGTGTAATTATATTAAACTTTGTTTTCTCTCTACAATAAAAAAAAAAGACATCTAGTTAGTGGCTGTGGATAGAGTCCTGGTCCTGAAATCACAAAAACTTAAGTTCAAATTTGGCCTTGGTACATTTCTATTTTTTTTTCTTTTTTTATTTTTATTAAAGCTTTTTATTTGCAAAACATATGTATGGGTAATTTTTCAACATTGACTCTTGCAAAGCTTTCTGTTACAAATTTTTCCCCCCTAGCTCCCACCCCTCCCGTAGATGGCAGGAAGTCTACTACATGTTAATTATGTTAAAATTCTTGACAAATCGAGTATGTGTATAGTTATTTTTACAGTTATCTTGCTGTGCAAGAAAAGTCGGGTCTACAAGAAAAAAAAATCTGAGAAGGGAAATATAATGCAAGCCAGCATCAATACAGAGCATGAAAATGTTATGTTGTGGTCCATATTCATATCTTTTTCTCTGGGTATATATGGCTTTCTTCATCACTGAATAATTGGAACTGGTTTGAAACATTTCATTGTTGAAGAGAGCCATGTCCATCAGAACTGATCATCATATAGTCTTGTTGTTGCCTTGTATAATGATCTCCTGGTTCTTCTCATTTCACTCAGCATCAGTTCATGCAAGTCTCTCCAGGCCTCTCTGAAATCATCCTGCTGATCGTTTCTTACAGAACAATAATATTACAGGACATTCATATACCATAATTTATTCAGCCATTTTCCAATTGATGGGCATCCATTCAGTTTCCAGTTTCTATCCCCTACCAAAAGGGCTGCCACAAACATTTTTGCACATGTGGGTCCCTTTCCTTCCTTTAAGATCTCTTTGGGATATAAGCCCAATAGAAATGCTGCTGGGTCAAAGGGTATGCACAGTTTGATAACTTTTTGAGCATAGCTCCACCAACAATGCATCAGTGTCCCAGCCCTCCCACATTCCCTCCAATGTTCATCATTAACTTTTCCTGTCATTTTAGCCAATCTGACAGGTGTGTAGTGGTACCTCAGGGTTGTCTTGATTTGCATTTCTCTGATCAATAGTGATTTGGAGCACCTTTTCATATGATTATAAATAGTTTTAATTTCATCCTCTGAAAATTGTCTGTTCATATCCTTTGACCATTTATTGATTGGAGAATGGCTTGAATTTTTATAAATATGAGACAATTCTCTATATATTTTAGCAATGAGGCCTTTATCAGAACTCTTAAACATAAAGATGATTTTCCAATTTATTGCTTCCCTCCTAATCTTGTCTACATTAGTTTTGTTTGTACAAAAACTTTTTAACTTAATATAGTCAAAAATATCTATCTGGTGTTCAATTAAGAGTTCCAGTTCTTCTTTGGACACAAATTTCTTTCTTTTCCACAGGTCTGAGAGGTAAACTATCCTATGCTCCTCTAATTTGCTTATAACATCATTCTTTATATGTAAATCATGAACTCATTTAGCTCTTATCTTGGTATGTGTTGTTGGGTGTGGGTCAAGCCCTAATTTCTTCCACACTAGTTTCGAATTTTCCCAGCAGTTTTTGTGGAATAGTGAGCACTTATCCCAAAAGCTGGGGTCTTTGGGTTTATCAAATACTAGATTGCTATTGTTAATGCCTAGTCTACCCTGTGATCCTCTTCTATTCCATTGATTGATTACTCTGTTTCTTAGCCAGTACTTGGTACATTTCTAAACTCTGTGACCCTGGACGTTTGGCTCGGTTTCTTCAGCTGTAAAATGGAGCAATATCACATACTTTGTAAGGTATTGTAAAAATACAAATGAGATAATATTTGCAAAAAAGTGCTTAATAGTGCTGGGCATATAGTGTTCCCTATCTAAATGCTTATTCTCTTCCCTTGTCACTTAATTTAACCTTGAGTAGACTTAGAAGTAATCAAATCACCTCTCTTACCATCACTCTTTGTATTATTTATAGTATTAATTTTAATGAAATTATCATTCCATATGTTGGCAGTGTGGATATAGAAAAAAAGAGGATAGTAGAGTTAAGAAGGCTTTTTTTCCTCCCCTGGGTAGATTATTAAAGCAGTATTTCTTTAGTGGTAGTTATTCTCATGTTTTCTGTAATCTGGTTCTAGTGGAAAAAGTCATGAAGAAGCAAAATTGAAATTCTTGTTATGCTCATAGTATTCCCTCAAATATCAATCACATTAGAACAGATTCTTATTTTGTAAACACAGGTTATAGCAGTATTGAGTGTATAAGCAAAAAGAGAGTCCCTGCCCCAAGGAGCTTACATTCTATAGAGTACTGAAAATAAATGGGGGTGGGGAGAGTAGGGAGGGAAAGAATGATAATACTTACTTAGGGGCAAGGTGTAAAAGTAGTCAGAGAGATAGAAAGAAGGCCAAAAAAAGAATGAAGGATGGCTGGCATCAACCTTTACTCAATATGAAGCTTCTAAGAGCAATTTGTGTAAGTATTCCCATGACTGTTTGCCTTGTGTCTTCCATCTCCTTTTGAGTTCAGTGTGGTTCACTGAGAGGAAGGTGGCAACAGACCAGGATAGGTGTTTTCCATCTGTCTCAAAGGACTTCCCCCTGTCCCCAAGCAGTGATTTCCATCTGTGCTAATACAAGGCAACTTCTACCCCCTGCTGCCATCCTAGATCTCTCAAATGGAATTGGGGAACCTCTGGTGCAAAAAAAGGAACAACCTACCCTTTGTCTTCAGGCCTTCCATCTCCTTCTGTGCTTGTCCTTTAAGGAAAGAGGAAAAGGAAAGCTGGTGGAAAACAAAACTTCTTTCTCTTGATTTGCAAATTCTTCTCATATCTCCTGTACCCTTTTTCTGCCTAATCTTTACTTTTTGGAAGGAGGAGTATTAGTAAGTGATGCAGAGCTTCTCATCTGACCATCTAACTGTGTCCTTCTTTCCTCATTGTGCTCTTGCTTGCCTCCTGGTTGTCAACCTCTTTGGCAAGTGTTACTCAAAGATTAATAACTCACAGCTAAGTACTCATACCTGGCCATACCCTTCATACTACATTGGTTCTGAACCCCTGTAGATCATCATCCAAACTCCACTCTACAGTCTCTATCACCTTATTCCCATTTCCTCTCAACCCTCCCACTCCGAAGTTTCATTATAACCTCACACTACCCTTCCACTGTATCCTCTGGAATGATTGTTCTATACATAATATGTTTCCCTTGGTTCTAAATCTTTTCCTCTTTCATACCTTCTATCTACTAACTAGTACTAAAACCTACCTCCCCTCACTTGACATAGCTTCCTGGGCCATCCTTTCTAGTATTTGCTGTACTTTCATTCCCTTTAGCTCATTAGTTGAGGCAGGGATGTTGGAATATTCCTTGTTCCCCATTGCCACTTTCCATGCCTACTTCCATCACTTGGTAACCTCTTTTGCTTTGAGATTCACATTATTTCTATCGCCCACCCAATTAAAGTCAGGACAGCTCTTACTTTCCCAGGTTACTTTCCTTCCTTTCTTTCAAAGAGTTTAGCCCTTGGCTCACAATTTTTCTTTCCACTCTAAATTCTGTCCTCATAGTAGGAGACTTCAAGATACATACTGATTCTCCTTCAGACTCACTGATAATTCAGCTCCTCAACCTACTCACTTCTCTACCCTACATCAGCCACACACAAAGATGGCCATACTCTTGATCTTGCTATCATTCACAAAACATACCACTTCCATGTTCACCATTTTAAAAATCCTATCCAACCATAATTTATTGGCTTTTCATTTCCTTCCTTTGTTTTCCCTTGCAAATTGTTACTTTTTATCCATGCTATGATGGTATTCCAATCCCCTGACCCCTTAATTCTCTTCTAGGTCATCTCCCCTGTAGATGTAGCCATTTTCTTTTCTTTCCATCTTGACTCATTGGGAAACCAATGTCTTCCTCTCTCGAGACCCCAGTACTACTTTATCATATCACCAATTATGCCTTGCCAAACTAAGGCATTTACCATGAGTTTCCTCATCTATCACTCATGCCTTCTGTCACTATCCCCTCTTTCACCCCTGTCTTTAAGTGCTTCTCAACAAGACTTATCCCCTCTACTTGTTCAAATGATCCTATTCTACCCTATTTCCTTCAGTAGATTGCTTCCTCTGTCATTTCTACTCTGTTATTTATTTCCATCTCTCCTTGTCTCCTGGCTCATTTCTTGCTATCTACATGTCCACATGTCCTCTTATCTTGAAAAGATCCTCACTTTTTTATTAAATAGTATTTTATTTTTCCACAAGTTACATGTCAAGAAAATTTTTGGCATTTATTTTCAATACTATTTTATTTTTCCAATTACTGCCAAGATAGTTTTCAACATTCACTTTTGCAAAACTTTGTCCAAGTTTTTCCTCTTTCCTTTCCTCCTTTCCCCCCTGTCCAAGACAGTAAGCAATCAGATATTAGTTAAATATTTGCAATTCTTCTAAATATATTACCATATTTGTCATGCTGTACAAGAAAAAATCAGATCAAAAACATGAAAAAGAAAAAACCAAGCAAACAAACAAAAGCTGAAAATACTATGCTTTGATCCACATCCAGTCTCTATAGTTCTCTCTTTGGATGTGATGCACTGCCATCACATGGCTATTGGAATTATCTCGAATCTCCTCATTGTTGAAAAGAGCCAAGTCTATCACTGTTCATCAATCATCTCACAATCTTGTTACTGTGTTCTTTTGGTTTTGCTTACTTCACTCAGCATCAGTTCATGTTTCTGAAATCAGCCTATTCATCATTTCTTTTAAAACAATAATATTCCCTTACATTCATATAGCATAAATTTTTTAAGCCATTCCACAATTGAAGGGTATCCACTCAATTTCCACTTTCTTGCTGCTACAAATATTTCTACACATGTGGGTTATTTTCTCTTTTTTATGATCTCTTTGGGATACAGACTCAGTAGAGACAATATTGAATCAAAGGGTATGTACAGTTTGATTGTTCTTTGGACATAGTTCCAAATTACTCTTCAGAATGATTGGATCAGTTAACAACTCCACCAACAATGTATTAGTGTCCCAGTTTTCCCACATCCTCTCCAATATTTATCATTATCTTTTTCTGTCATATTAGCCAATCTCAGAGGTGTGTAGTAGTTCCCCACAGTTGTCTTAATTTGTATTTTTCTAATCACTAGTGATTTAGAGCTTTTTTTCATATGACTAGAAATGGCTTTAATTTAATTGAACATTGTTCATATTCTTCGACCATTTATCAATTGGGGAATGACTTATATTTTTATTCACTTCTCTATTTTTTTAAATGAGGCCTTTATCAAAAACATTGGTTGTACAATTTTTCTTTAGCTTTCTACTTCCCTTCTAATCTTGGTTGCATTGATTTTGTGCAAAAAATTTTAATTTAATGTATTTAAATTATCCATTTTGCATTTCATAATATTCTCTAGCTCTTCTTTGGCCATATATTCTTCCCTTCTCTACAGATCTGAGAGGTAGATTGTCCTTTGCTCTCATAATTTGCTTCTAGTATCACTCTTTATGTCTAAATCATGAATCCATTTCAGTCTTATCTTGATATAAGATATTAGATGTTGGTCAATTCCTAGTTTCTGTTTTTCAGTTTCTCAGCATTTTTTTTTTGTCAGATTGTGAGTTCTTGTTCCAGAAACTAGAGCCTCTGGATTTATCAAACACTAGATTACTAATATATGTCTTGTGAACCTAACCTATTCCACTGATCTCCTGCTCTATTTCTTAGCCAGTACCAAATGGTTTTGATGAATGCTGCTTTATAATACTGTTTTAGGTCTGACACAGGCCACCTTCGTTTGTTTTTTTTCCTTATTATTTGTTTTTCTTTGTTATTTTGTTATTTTATTTTATTTTGTTTTTCCTTATTATTTGTTTTTTTTCCCATTAATTCCCTTGAAATTTTTGACCTTTTTTTTCTTCCAGATGAATTTTGTTATGATATTTTTCTAGGTCTATAAAGTAATTTCCTGGCAGTTTGATATGGCACTGCATAAGTAGATTAATTTAGATAGAATTGTCATTTTTATTATATTAGCTTAATCTACCAATGAGGACTTGGTACTCCAGTTGTTTAGATCTAACTGTATTTGTGTGAAAAGTGTTTTGTTATTGTGTTTATATAGTACCTGGCTTTGTCTTGGCAGGTAGAGTCCCAAATATTTTATATTATCTACATTGACTTTACATGAGATTTCTCTTGCTAGAGTTTGCTAGAGTAGTTAATTGTTTCCAGTAATTTTTTTGTTTATTCTTCTCTAAATATACCTTTATATCATCTGCACAGAGTGCTAGTTTTGTTTTCTCATTCCTTACTCTAATTCTTTCAATTTCTTTTTCTTCTCTTATTTTACATGCATTCATTTTTACAAGATTTTGAGTTCCAAGTTTTTCTCCCATCCTTCTTCTTCTCCCCTTTTCCAAAGATGGTAGGCATTTTGATATAAAAATAAAGTGGAAAAAATATGCTTCAGTTTGGATTCAGAGTTCATTAGTTCTTTATCTAGTTATGGATAGCATTTTCTTTTATGAGATCTTTGTACTAGTCTTGGTTGGTTGTGTTCTTGTGATTGGTGATTATAGCAGAGGCACCTTAGTGTGGGGATGAACAGGAAGTAAAAGGTTTGTTTTGTCAAAATAAAGTAAAAGTTCACCTATCAGAGCCTATGATTATTCCATGGATAAATTTAAATGTTCCTTTGGTGAGATGAGGATGATAGGAGACTTCATGGTATGGAGATGGCCTTTAAAATTGTTATCATCTCTAGTACATAACAATATCTGTCTAAAAATGATCATTGAATTCATGAAAATTGATGAGATCATTAAGAAAAATGTATAACACAATTATTTCCCAATTGATAAATGTAGTTTTGTAAGACAAGACAATTCCAAATAGACTTGGGATGGAAAATGCCGGCCACATCTAGAGGGAGAACTATGGAGACAGAATGTGGATTGAAATTGCTCATTTTTTACCTTTTTTTTTTCTCTTGTTTGCCTTTTTTTCTATGCTTTTTTCTCTTCTGTTCTGATTTTTCTTTGGCAACATGACAAATATGGAAATATGTTTAAAATGATTGTACATGTATAATCAATATCAGATTACTTGCTATCTTGGAGAGAGGGAGGAAAGGGAAAAAAACAGTGGAAACTCAGAATCCTTCCTCTCCTTTATACCCCCCCCCCCCCAGGCAATTGGGGTTAAGTGATTTGCTCAGGGTCACACAGCCAGAAAGTGTTAAATGTCTGAGGACAGATTTGAACTCAGGTCCTCCTGATTTCAGGGCTGTTACTCTATTCACTATATCAACTAGCTGCCCTGGAAATTCAAAATCTTACGAAAATGAATGTTGAAAACTGTTTTTACGTGTAATTGGATAACTAAAATATCACTGAGGGGGAAAAATGTATACAAAGAATAGGATCGAACATGAAGCAAAAATCTTTGGGGGAGATCTAGTCAGGGATTAGGAATGCTGTTGATAGAGAAAAAGAGCAATTGTAAGAGTGGTGTTACAGATGTAAGAAAAATTAGGAAGAAAGGTGGTAGTGGTGAGTCTCAAAAGCTGCAGAGAAGTAAAGTGGTAGCAGCTAAGCACAGTGAATGAACACTATACATGGAGTCAGGAAAATCTGAGTTCAAATTTGATCTTCCACATTTATTTGCTTTGTAATTCTGGTCAAATCATTTAAACTGTTTGTCTCAGTTTCTTCATATATAAAAATGTGGATAAAGTAGTACCTACTTCCCAGTATGGTTGTAAGGATCAAATGAGGTAATAGTTGTAAAATATTTCCAAAGTGTTTTGCAAACCTCAAAGTACTATATTAATGGTAGCTATTATATCTACAGGTAGAATTGGAACTGAGAAAAAATGTCAAGATTTAGCAGTTAAGAGTTATCTTGGAAAGAGTGGTTTTGATGGAGAGTTGTGATTGGAAAACTGAACGTAAGAGCTTGAAAAATGAGCAGGATTTGAAAAAATGTTGACAAATCTAATTTACTTTTTTTTTTTAGAAGTTTAACTGTGAAAAGAAAGGGATGTAAACTTGATATTATTTTTCCCTACTTATTTGGCGGGCAAAAGAATGTTCTTTAAAGGATTGGGGATGTAGTAGATGAGGATCTAACATATGAAAAGATATTGAAGATGAAAGAGAAGGAATGGGATGATCCAAGGGGCAAGACTCCTAAGAGGAAATGGAATCAAGGATTTTACCTTGGAAAAAAGAGCCACCTTCTCATCTGAGACTAGTGCAAAGAAGGACAAAGAATTGAAGCATATTAGAGGGGAATAGTAGGAGTTCTCTTTTCTTGTGCAGTAAGATAACTGTATAGATACGTATACACATATTGGATTTATCATATAATTTAACATATTTAGCATGTATTAGATTACTTGTCATCTAGGGGTGGGAGGTGGGGGAGGAGGGGAAAAGCTTGGAACAAAAAAAAAGTTTTGCAAAGGTCAATGTAGAAAAATCACTCATGTTCTGTAAATAAAAAGCTTTTAATAATTAAAAAAAAGTATTGTGATAATGGATTTTCTCTAATGCACCAGGAAGGGAGATTGGATTTTTTTAATGTGAAATTTTCTAAATAGTTGGTGCCTATGTCTCTAGAGGCTGACTGAATTTATAGCTAGTTTTTTGGGTTTTTTTTTTTTTACCCTCAATCATAGATATAAAGGGTATACACAGGTAGAAATTTGTTTGAACGTAGAATTTGCCCTTGGCTTCTGATCAAGCCTAGCAGTGGAGGCCCTATTTCTGGATGGGATTCTGGTGGCAAGAAGTTTGGTATTTTAGACTCTGGTCCTCAAGGTGAACTCATTAATTATGGTGTTATGAGGCATTATTGTCTTTATCTTATGATTTAGTAAAGCAGAACAGCAATTAGTAGATTCAGACTTTCAAATCTTTTCCCGAAGTGATCTGTAGCAAATAAAAAAGGACCACAGCATTTTTGTGGTGATAAAAAAAACTGAATATATTTGCAGCCACCATACATTTTCCCCCCTAAAGCAATTGGGGTTAAGTGGCTTGCCCAGGGTCACACAACTAGGAAGTATTAGGTATCTGAAGTTGGATTTGAATTCAGATTCTCCTGACTTAAGGGCTAGCACTCTATCCACTGCACCATCTAACTGTCCCGACTATACATTATTTTAATACTTTTTATTTGCAAAACATATGTATGGGTAATTCTTCAATATTACCCCTTACAAAGCTTTCTGTTACAAATTATTCCCCCCTACTCCTCACCCCCCCCAGATGGCAGGATATCCACTACATGTTAATTATGTTAAAATACTTGACAAATCGAATATATGTATACTTATTTCCACACATCATTTTTGTGCAGGAGACATCGTATCTACAAGAAAGAATAATCAGATAAAGGAAATACAATGCAAGCAAACATCAATAGAGAGCATGAAAATGATATGTTGTGGTCCACATTTCACATCCCTCTCCCTGGGTGTATATGGCTTTCTTCACTGAACAATTGGAACTGGTTTGAAGCATTTCATTGTTGTAGAGAGCCATGTCCATCAGAATTGATCATCATATAGTATTGTTGTTGCCGTGTGTAATGATCTCCTCGTTGTGCTCACTTCACTCAACATCAGTTCATGCAAGTCTCTCCAGGCCTCTCAGAAATGCTGGTCGTTTCTCACAGAACAATAATACTCCATAACATTCATATACCATAATTTATTCAGCCACTCTCCAATTAATGGGCATCCATTCAGTTTCCAGTTTCTAGCCACTACAAAAAGAGCTGCCACAAACATTCTTGCACATGTGGGGCCCTTTCCTTCCTTTATGATTTCTTTGGAATATAAGCCCAATAGAAACACTGCTGGGTCAAAGGGTATGCATAGTTTGACAACTTTTTGAGCATAGTTCCAAATTGCTCTCCAGAATGGCTGGATCCGTTCACAGTTCCACCAACAATGCATCAGTGTCCCAGTCTTCCCACATCCCCTCCAACACCTGTTATTATCCTTTCTTGTCATTTTAGCCAATCTGACAGGTGTGTAGTGGTACCTCAGAGTTGTCTTAATTTGCATTTCTCTGATCAATAGTGATTTGGAGCACCTTTTCATATAACTATAAATAGTTTTAATTTCATCATCTGAAAATTGTCTGTTCATATCATTTGACCATTTATCAATTGGAGAATGGCTTGAATTCTTATAAATATGAGACAGTTCTCTATATATCTTAGAGATGAGACCTTTATCAGAACCCTTAAATGTAAAGATGATTTCCCAATTTGATGCTTCCCTCCTAATCATGTCTGCATTAGTTTTATTTGTACAGGAACTTTTTAACTTATATAATCAAAATTATCTATCTGGTGTTCAATTAAAAGTTCCAGTTCTTCTTTGGACATAAATTTATTCCATCTCCACAGGTCTGAGAGGTAAACTATCCTATGTTCCTCTAATTTGATTACAGTATCACTCTTTATATCTAGATCATGAACCCATTTAGATCTTATCTTGGTATGCAGTGTTAGGTGTGGGTCCAGCCCTAATTTCTTCTACATTAGTTTCCAATTTTCCCAGCAGTTTTTGCTGAATAGTGAGTACTTATCCCAAAAGCTGGGGTCTTTGGGTTTATCAAACACTAAATTGCTATAGTTATTGCCTAGATTGGCCTAATATCCTATCCTGTGCCACTGATCGACTGCTCTATTTCTCAGCCAGTACCAAATGGTTTTGATGACCACTGCTTTATAATATAGTTTTAGATCTGGTATAGCAAGGCCATCTTCATCTGCCTTTTTTTTTTTTTTTTTTCATTAATTCCCTTGAAATTCTTGACCTTTTGTTCTTCCAAATGACCTTTGCTACTATTTTTTCTAGATCTGTAAAATCATTTCTTGGGAGTTTGATTGGTATGGCACTAAATAAGTAGATTAGTTTGGGTAGTATTGTCATTTTTATTATATTAGCTCGGCCTACCCATGAGCACTTAATGTTTTTCCAATTGATTAGGTCTGATTTTATTTGTGTGGAAAGTGTTTTGTAGTTTAGTTTGTATAGTTTCTGACTTTTCCTTGGCAGATAGATTCCCAAATATTTTATCCTATCATCCGTTATTTTGAATGGAATTTCTTTTGGTATCTCTTGCTGCTGAACTTTGTTGGTAATATATAAAAATGCTGATGATTTATGTGGATTTATTTTAAATCCTGCAACTTTGCTAAAATTGTGAATTGTTTGTAGTAGTTTTTTAGTTGAGTCTCTAGGGTTCTCTAAGTATACCATCATGTCATCTGCAAAGAGTGATAATTTGGTTTCTTCATTACCTACTCTAATTCCTTTTATCTCTTTTTCTTCTCTTATTGCCAAAGCTAACATTTCTAATACAATATTAAATAGTAATAGTGACAGTGGGCAGCCTTGTTTCACTCCTGATCTTATTGGGAATGGTTGTAGTTTGTCTCTATTACATATGATGCATGCTGATGGTTTAAAGTAGATACTACTAATCATTTTAAGGAAAAGCCCATTTATTCCTATACTCTCTAGTGTTTTTAATAGGAATAGGTGTTGGATTTTATCAAATGCTTTTTCTGCATCTATTGAGATAATCATGGTTTTTGTTAGTTTGGTTATTAATATAATTGATTATGCCGATAGTTCTCTTAATATTGAAGCAGCCCTGCATCCCTGGTATAAATCCTACTTGGTCATAGTGTACTATCCTGGGGATAACTTTCTGTAATCTCATTGCTAAAATCTTATTTAAAATTTTTGCATCAATATTCATTAGGGAAATTGGTCTATAGTTTTCTTTCTCTGTTTTCACCCTACCTGGTTTGCTATCAGCACCATATCGGTCTCATAGGGGGTTGGTTAATAGCTTGTTCTATTTCTTTTTCTAATATGGGGCTATTTAAATAATTTATATCCTCTTCTTTTAACCTGGGCAATCTATATTTTTGTAGATATTCCTCCTTTTCATTTAGATTATCAAACTTACTGGCATAAAGTTGGGCAAAGTAACTCCTAATTATTGCTCTAATTTCCTCTTCATCGGAGGAAAGTTCTCCCCTATCATTCTTCCATTATTATCAAAGTAAAATCAAATTATACCTTCATTCTTTAAGGATACCCATGGTAGAGATATAGTTCTCAAGAGTTCTTTCCTTTTTACCTTTTTATGCTTCTCTAGAGTTCTGTGTTTGGAGGTCAAATTTTTTGTTTAGATCTGGTCTTTTCATTAAAAATAGGTGAAATTCTCCTGTATCATTGAATGACCATCTTCTTCCCTGGAAGATAATGCTCATTGTAGCTGGATAGCTTATTCTTGGCTGTAATCCAAGTTCTTTTGCCTTTCGGAATATCTGATTCCAGGCCCTTTTATCCTTTAATGTGGAAGCTGACAGATCTTGTGTAATTCTAATTACAGTTCCTCAGTATTTGAACTGTTTTTTTTTCTAGCTACTTGCAATATCTTTTCCTTGGTGCGATAGTCCTGAAATTTGGCCACGATATTCCTTGGGGTTTTAATTTTGGGGTCTCTTTCGGGAGGTGATAGGTGAATTCTTTCAATGCCAATTTTGCCTTCTGATTCTAAAACATCAGGGCAATTTTCTTTCATGATTTCCTGGAAGATAGCATCAAGGTTCTTTTTTTCATCGTGGCTTTCAGGGAGTCCAATAATCCTTAAATTGTCTCTCCTGGATCTGTTTTCCAAGTCAGTTGTTTTTCCTAGGATATATTTCATGTTTTCTTCTATTTTTTCATTTTTTTGTTTTTGTTTGACTGATTCTCGAAGTCTTATTGAGTCATTCATTTCTGTTTGTTCAATTTTAATTTTTAAGGTATTATTTCCTTCAGTTATCTTTTTTAGCTCCTTTTGTAACTGGCCAATTGAATTTTTTGGTTCATTGCATTCTTTTTTCATTTTGCCAATTTTATTTTTCAGTGAATTGTCTTTTTCCAATTCACTAATTTTGTTTTTCAGTGAATTGTTATCTTTTTCCAATTCACTTTTTTTTCCAGTGAGTTGGTGACTTTTTCCAATTCACCAGTTTTGTTTTTCAGTGAATTGTTGCCTTTTTCCAATTCGCCAGACTTGTTTTCCATTTTTTCACATCTCTGTTGCAGGGCGATATTTTCTTCTTGCACTGATCTCAATTTATTTCCCCATTCTTCTTCTCACTCTCTTTTGAGATTCTTTATGCAATCTTCCAGTTAAGTCTTCTGAAAAGGTGACCAGCTCATGTCCACCTTTGTGACTTCCTCTGAGATTGTTTTCAGAACCTCAGGATCTGGGGTCTGCCCTACCTTCTCTCCGTAAAAGCTGTCAGTGGTGAGAGCTCTCTTCTGCTTCTTGCTCATGTTTTTGAGCTGAGGTATCAGTGACCAGCAGGGAATTCTGCCACTGTTTCAATTTGCCCTGGGGCAGTTTGCTGAGTTGACTTCCAGTCTGGGGCTGGTCGGCTAGATCCGCACTAGGACCATGCTTTCAGCTGTTCTCAATTCACCCCTTTACCAAAGGCAAATCTGCCAAAGCACCTGCCCGCAAGCAGAGCAAAGTGGCCCAAGTGTCTCCCAGGGACTTCCTGGCAGCCTAAACTCCTCTGCTCCATCCCAGCCCCGGACTTCCACTCCAGCTGCACACTGGAGTCTGAGCGCTGGGAGTTGCTCAATCCCCTGCCCGTCTAAAACTGACCTTCTCCGGAGTTCTTTCAAAGTAGATTTTTGATAGAAGTGCGTTGTACTGCAAGTGTTTGGTGGAGCCCTCACTCCAGAACCAGTTCGGAGGCTCAATTTGTCTGGGTCTGAGGGAAGGTCTCAGGAGCTCATAGAGAATGCTGTCTGCAGTTCGCCATCTTGACTCTGCATCCCCCTTCCCCCCTTCCCGAGTATACTTTTTAAAAATAATAACTCAATATTTGCCTTTGCAAAAGCTTATATTCCAAATTTTTCTCCCTCCTTTATCCCCTCTCTTTTCCTCTAGACAGCAAGCAATCTAATATAGGTTAAATATGTGTAATTCTTCTAAACATATTTCTATATTCATTATGCTGGGCAAGAAAAAAATTAGATCAAAAGGGAAACAAATGAAAGAAAAAAAAACAAACTACAACAACAAAAAAGATAAAAATACTGTGCTTTCTTTGTTACACATTCAGGATCCATAATTCTTTCTTTGGATGCAGATAGATCTTCTATCACAAATCTATTAGAGCTTCCTTGAATCACGTCATTGTTGGAAACAGTCAAATCCATCACAATTGATCATCACATTATCTTGTTGCTCTATACAATGTTCTCTTGATTCACTCACTTCATTTAGTATCACTTCATGTAAGTCTTTTGAGGCTTTTCTGAAATAAGCCTACTCATTATTTCTTATAGAACAATAATATTCATTCCATTCATGTCGTAATTTATTCAGCCATTCCCCAGCTGGTGGGCATCCCCTCAATTTCCAGTTCCTTGCCTCTACAAAAAAGGCTGCTATCAACATTTTTGCCCATGTAGGTCATTTTCCTTTTTTATCATCTCTGTGGAATACTTGCTTCATCAAAAGTTACGCACATATTGGAGTAGATTTATCCTCCAAGTATTGTAGTGCAATGAATCTGGGGCAGTAGATTCCTTGAATATGCTCAATAATCTAAACCCTAGATTATTGAAACCTTATATAATGTTTTTCAAATGTGAAATATAAACATCTCTACTATAATGATGTCATCTCTTCTGAAGAAACAAAGAAATAACCAGTAGCAGGCTGAAAAATATTATTGAAGGGAGCCTGGGTTGTTCCTTCCTACTCTAGACCACCGAGTATGCTTAACATCTTTCTCTCCTCTCCCACTTAAAAAATTATTTTTATTATAAAATTTCCAAATAAGAAACATAAGCATTTCTGTGTGCAAAGTAGAATGGAATCAAGGAATGAATTCTCAGAAAAAAAAAATTTTAATTGTCTTACTAACAAAACTCCTCATAAAAAATCTGCTGCTTAACGTTTTCTTACATGTATTTTTAAATGTTTCATTGATACTTTTCTTTCTTTTCTTTTTTTTTTTTTGAGGGGGGCATCATTAGTATTACCCAGTACCTCCCTGTGAAATGGAAGTTCTTACCAGAATACTAATTATAGTCAAGTGAAACAAATCAACACATTACCTATATCTACAAATATATATCTCATTCTAAACCCCTAGTACATCAGCTCTTTGTCAACTACTGGGAGGCATTCTTAGTTATTAGTCTCCTAGAGATCATTACTTAAATCACTGTCTGCACTCTTTCAGAGATATTTTGTTTTATATTCTTGTGGTCATTGTTTAAATAGATCCTCTAATTCTGCTTATCATAGTTTGCACCATTTCATATCTCTTCCCTTTAATTTGTCTTATTCATTATTTCATTTCTTTTCTTTTTTTTTTTTTTTTTGTCTTCCCCGTCAGGAGGATCTTTCTGAAGCATGTGATAGTTTCTTTTAGAAAAATCTTTGCTCTGATGATCTAATGTAAAGATCTAATCATCTCTTTTGTCTTTTGTAAGTCTCCTGCTTATTGCTTTTCACTGTCTTAAAAATAAAATTTAATAATCTTCCATCACTACTCTGTGAAGTTTTGCAAATGAGGTTGTACTCTAAAATTAGTACTGCCTTGGTGATCATATCTTTCCTAGTCAAAAAATACTGACCGAGGCTTTTACAGCATTTTTTTTTTTGGATTCTGTTGTGATACTTTATATTATTTAAACTTATTTTTAAAATGGTGTGATGCAAATAAAATCAGACCTAATCAACTGGAAAAACATTAAGTGCTCATGGGTAGGCAGAGTGAATATAATAAAAATTCCAATACTACCCAAACTAATCTACTTATTTAGTGCCATACCAATCAAACTCCCAAGAAATGATTTTACAGATCTAGAAAAAATAGTAGCAAAGTTAATTTGGAAGAATAAAACGTCAAGGATTTCAAGGGGATTAATGAAAAAAAAGGCAGATGAAGGTGGCCTTGCTGTACCAGATCTAAAACTATATTATAAAGCAGCGGTCATCAAAACCATTTGGTACTGGCTAAGAAATAGAGCAGTGCATCAGTGGCACAGGATAGGTTATCAGGACAATCTAGGCAATAACTTTAACAATTTAGTATTTGATAAACCCAAAGACCCCAGCTTTTGGGATAAGTACTCACTATTCGGCAAAAACTGCTGGGAAAATTGGAAACTAGTGTGGAAGAAATTAGGGCTTGACCCATACCTAACACCACATACCAAGATAAGATCTAAATGGGTTCATGATCTAGATATAAAGAGTGATATTGTAATCAAATTAGAGGAACGTAGTATAGTTTACCTCTCAGACCTGTGGAGATGGAATAAATTTATGTCCAAAGAAGATCTAAAACTCTTAATTGAACACCAGATAGATAATTTTAATTATATTAAGTTAAAAAGTTTCTGTACAAACAAAACTAATGCAGACAAGATTAGGAGGGAAGCATCAAATTGGGAAATCATCTTTACATTTAATGGTTCTGATAAAGGCCTCATTTCTAAAATATATAGAGAATTGTCTCATATATATAAGAATTCAAGCCACCTTTCAATAGATAAGTGGTCAAGGGATATGAACAGACAATTTTCAGGTGATGAAATTAAAACTATTTATAGTCATATGAAAAGGTGCTCCAAATCACTATTGATCAGAGAAATGCAAATTAAGACAACTTTGAGGTACCACTACAAATCTGTCAGGTTGGCTAAAATGACAGGAAAAGATAACGATGAATGCTGGAGGGGATGTGGGAAAACTGGGACACTAATACATTGTTGGTGGAACTGTGAACGGATCCAACCATTCTGGAGAGCAATTTGGAGCTATGCTCAGGAAGTTATCAAACTGTGCATACCCTTTGACCCAGCAGTGTTTCTATTGGGCCTATATCCCAAAGAGATCTTAGAGGAGGGAAAGGGCCCCACATGTGCAAGAATGCTTGTAGCAGCCCTTTTTGTAGTGGCTAGAAACTGGAAACTGAAGGGATGCCCATCAATTGGAGAGTGGCTGAATAAATTATGGTGTATGACTGTTATGGAATATTATTGCTCTGTAAGAAACGACCAGCAGGACAATTTCAGAGAGGCCTGGAGAAACTTGCATGAACTGATGCTGAGTGAAACGAGCAGAACCAGGAGATCATTATACACAGCAACAACAATATTACGTGATGATCAATTCTGATGGACATAGCTCTCTGCAACAAAAAATTGTCTCAAACCAGTTCCAATTGTTCACTGAAGAAAACCATATACACCCAGAGAAAGGGATATGAAATATGCACCACAACGTAACATTTTCATGATCTCTATTGATGCTTGCTTGCATTGTATTGCCTTTTTCTGATTTTCTTTTTTTTTTTCTTGTAGATAGGATTTTTCTTGCATAACTTCTCAAGCATTTCAACATTATTAACATGTAGTGGACTTGCTGCCATCTAGGGGAGGGGAGGGGACTGTGGGTAAAATTTGTAACGGAAAGCTTTGTAAAGATCAATGCTGGGGAACTACCCATACATATGTTATACAAATAAAAAGCTTTAATTAAAAAAATAAAATAAAATAAAATGGTGTGATGTTCAGAGGCAATGTATTTTATTTGTTTCCAATTAATTTTTAAGAGTCAATAGCCTATTTAAAATAGATCCATTTAGAGTTTCATTGCATTTTGTTTCTTGTTATCTTTTATTTTTCTGATTTTATGTTAATTTTGACTTTTGCTCTGACCAACTAATGATCTAGCTGCAGAGCAGCTGATTTTAGCATTTTTTTTCCAGATACATGCAAAGATAATCTTTAATGTTCACTTATGTACTTTTTCCCCTCTTTTCCTTGCCTCCTTCCTCCCTCCCCCAAACAGCAAGCAATCTGATATAGGCTAAATATGTGCAGTTCTTTTAAACGTATTTCCATATTTGTCATGCTGTGCAAGAAAAATCAGAAGGGAAAAAACCCTGAAAAAGGAAAAATAACAACAACCAAAAAAAAGGTGAAAATACTACATTTCTATGCTCTTCAGTTGCCATAGTTCTCACTCTGGATGCAGCTGTCGTTGGAATTGCCTTGAATCTTCATTGTTGAAGAGTCAAGTTCATCACAATTGACACATTATCTTGTTATTGTGTACAATGTTTTCTTGGTTTTATTCACTTCACTCAGCATCAGTGCAGTAAGTCTTTCCAAGTCTTTTGGAAATATTTTTTCCTATTCTCTAGTCTTTTCTCTTGAGGAAGTAGGTTGGCTAGAATTCACAATTAAAGAAAAAGCCCTATATGAGGAACTAATGACAGAACTAGTAGGACTAATATATACACATACTGTTGCCTTTTTTTGTTTTTTTTTTTTTTTTTGCTTTTTGCTGAGGCAATTGGGGTTAAGTAACTTGCCCAGGGCCACACAGCTAGGAAGTGTTAAGTGTCTCAGACTACATTTGAACTCAGGCCCTCCTGATTTCAGGGCTGGTGCTGTATCTGCTGCACCACCTAGCTGCCCCACTGTTGCCATATTTTTAAAAAGTATTTTTGAAGTAAATTGAATATGTTTTTGAGGTCTTGGTGCTATTTCTACTACTTTTTCATAGACTTTTCCTAACTAATTCATAATGTTCTATTCAGACTTTTTTCATTTTGGCTATACTTTAATTTCTGAAAATGAAATGGATAATAGTCCTTTATTTTGGGATTCTATAACTGAATAAATTAATTAGAATTCACATAGATTTGGTATATAAACTATTACTATCTGGGAAAATTTTTTCAGCTTTTTATTTTTTGCTAATTTTAATTATTTTAATTTATTTTCTTGGTTTTTTGTTTGTTTGTTTGTTTTTTGTTTTTTTTTTTTTGCTTTTTCCTGAGGCAATTGGGGTTGTGACTTGCCCAGAGTCACACAGCTAGGGAATGTTAAGTGTCTGAGATCAGATTTGAACTCAGGTTCTCCTGACTTCAGGGCTGGTGCTCTATCCACTGCGCCACCTAGCTGCCCCTGATTATTTTAATTTAAAAGTTGTGCAATGGTTTTAGTTTTTCCCCATTTTTAAAATGTAAGACTTAAATAGAAAATAGAGAGCAACTGAAATAGAAAAAAACAAAAACAAACCCACAACATTATCATGTACAGTGGAATGTTTAAGAGGATTCACAATATATAACAATAAATTTTCATTAGGGGGAAGTGTATATAATAGTAAACCACATTGTATTCAGACCTGTTTATCTTTTCTTTGATTCCTTGTAGTTTTCTGCACTTTTTAATTTATTCTTTTTTCTCTCCTTTCTTCACCTTCCTACCCTTAAGCAGACTATTATACACAGATAAATTTTTTTTACAAACACATATGATACATACATACATATATACACACATATGCCAACATTGACTACAATAAAAGATCTTAAGTCCTGGAATATTACATTTGACAATCAAAAGAACTAAGGCTGTGTTGAAAGTATTATATCCAATAAAATTAAGTGTAATATTGAATGTGGGGGAAAATGGACATTCAACAAACTATTAGATTTTCAGGATTTTGTTGCAAACAGACCATAAACGCAATAGAAAATTTAACATATAAGAGCCAACATCAAAGATTAATTTCAAGAGACTCAACAAGAACAAACTGTTTATGTTTTATACATGCAAATGTAAACCATATCTCTAAAATTGTCATTAGTAATTGAGTAGTTCAGAAGAAAGACTGGGGTACAATATGCTGTTATTATAAAAAGCAAAACTGTATAGGAAAAGGCAAAAACACTAATTTTGCTATGTGAATGAGATGCAAAAGCAAGAATGGACACAAAAGATAGAGAAGGAGGCCTGGTAGTTCTTAAGACCTAATCATATCAGGAATGAGTTAAAGAGGGAACTATATACACATGCATACAAAATCAACACACTAAGAATGATCTAGTATCCTCAAAAATCTATAAAGAAATAAGGGGGAGGGAATAGGATATGGCAGGGTAAAGAAGGGTATGTAGAGACAGCTAGATGGGTGCAGTGGGTAAAGTATTGGTCCTGGAGTCAGGAGAACCAGAGTTGAAATGTGACCTCAGACACTTAACACTAGCTGTGTGACCCTGGGCAAGTCACTTAACACCAATTGCCTTGCAAAACAAAAATCAAAAATAACAAATGGTGTGTAGATTAAGGGGAAAGGGATACAGAGGGAGCAAAAGGATGAGGAAACAGTAGGGATCCTAGGGATGGGGTTAAGGAGAAGGTTATGTAATAAAAAGGCAAATTTGTGGATTGAAGTAAAGTAGAAAGTAGCAGGGATAGGAAATGAGATAATATGTATATGTATATGCATATGTGTGCATATATATATATATAAATATACAGTAGTTTTAAAAAGAGATATAATAATGATTTTTATTTCTCAAAATTCTCATCTCAAATTTTATCTTTGGGCTTGTTAAGAATTGTTTTTTATTCCAGTATGCTATTGTGACAAGGAACTTAATCCATTAGTAGTTAGGGAGTTTTCCTCTTTGAGGGGTACCCAAGATGTATGTTAGTTATACCAGAACCATAGGTTTTAAGGTTTTCCTATTTAAGCATTTTTTTTTCATTTATATAGTTTTGGAGAGATGTCCCATCATATTCTTCTTCTTCTTTTTTTTTTATTAAAGCTTTTTATTTGCAAAACATATGCATAGGTAACTTTTCAACATTGACCCTTGCAAAGCTTTCTGTTACAAATTTTTCTCTCCTACTTCCCACCCCCTCCCCTAGATGGCAGGAAGTTTAATACGTGTTAATTATGTTAAAATATTTGACAGATCAAATATGTGTATATATATTTATACAGTTATCTTGCTGTACAGGAAAAAAAAAAACAACAACAAAAAAAACCTGAGAAGGAAAATATAATGTAAGTAAACATCAATAGAGAGTGTGAAAATGCTATGTTGTGGTCCAGACTCAGATCCCACAGGCCTCTCCCTGGGTGTAGATGGCTTTCTTCATCATTGAACAGCTGGAGCTGGTTTGAAACATTTCATTGTTGAAGAGAGCCATGTCCTTCAGAAATGATCATCATATAGTCTTTTTGTTGCTGTGTACAATAATCTCCTGGTTCTGCTCATTTTACTCAGCATCAGTTCATGCAAGTTTCTCCAGGCCTCTCTGAAATCATCCTGCTGGTCATTTCTTACAGAACAGAATAATATTCATATACCATAATTTATTCAGCCATTCTCCAATTGATGGGCATCCATTCAGTTTCCAGTTTCTAGCCACTACAAAAAGGGCTGACACAAACATTCTTGCACATGTGGTTCCCTTTCCCTCCTTTAAGATCTCTTTGGGATATAGGCCCAATAGAAACACTGCAGGGTCAAAGGGTATGCAGAGTTTGATAACTTTTTGAGCATATTTCCAAATTGCTCTCCAGAATGGTTGTATATGTTCACAGTTCCACCAACAATGTATCAGTGTCCCAGTTTTCCCACATCCCCTCCAGCATTCATCGTTATCTTTTCCTGTCATTTTAACTAATCTGACAGGTGTGTAGTGGTACCTCAGAGATGTCTTAATTTTCATTTCTCTGATCAATAGTGATTTGGAGCATCTTTTCATATGACTAGAAATGGTTTTGGGGGGGCGGAGCCAAGATGGCGGAGTGAAAAGGTGACTTTCTGCCTCTCCTCCGTTCTTCTCTCAAATCAACAATAAAATAAGCCTCTGAACTGATCTTCAAGTCAACGAACTCAGAAATATTTGGGCACGGTTCTCTGGAGAACTTCATATCAGGTTAGTCGGAGTCGGACAGAGAGATAAATAGACGACAACTGTGCAGGCCGGAAGTGAGGGTGGGACTCAGCTCAGCTCATGTGGAAGAAATTCCAAACTCCAAATTCCAAACACCTGGAATTTATCTGAGGCACTCGGGACACTCTGCCCTGATTGGGGGCAGGTGTTCTGGCAGACTTGCCTTGTTTAAGGAGTAATTCGGACTTAGTCCTAGCCCCGACCGGCCCAGCACCTTAAGTCAACTCGCCGAAGTGCCCCAGGGCAAAGCGTCTTCAGCCGCGGTTTTTTTTTCCCTACCTTAAAGAGATATCCACGCTGTCTTAAAAAAATGAAGAAGCAAAAGAGAGCTCTCACCATAGACAGCTTTTATCAAGGCAAAGAAACGACCTCAGATCCAGAGGTTTCTCTAGACAAAAATCCAGAAAAAAACACCAAGGACCATCACTGGTCCCCTTTTCAAAAGGCCTTTCTGGAAGATTGCATAAAGAACCTCAAAAGAGAGCTGGAGGATAAATGGGAAAATAAACTGAAATCAGTGCAAGAAGGATACAGTATCTTGCAAGAAGGATATGATGCCCTGCAAAAGAGATATGAAAAAGACACCAATTTATTAAAAAATAAAATTAGTGAAGTGGAAAAAGTGCAATGAACAAATTGGCCAGTTACAAAAGGAGCTTAAAAAGGTAACTGAAGAAAACAACACTTTAAAAATAAGAATTGAACAAATGCAAGTGAATGACTCACTAAGACTTGAAGAATCAGTCAAACAAAAACAAAAAAAAATGAAAAATTAGAAATGGTTTTAATTTCATTATCTGAAAATTGTTCATATTCTTTGACCATTTATCGATTGGAGAGTGGCTTGAATTCTTATATATATGAGACAGTTCTCTATATATTTTAGCAATGAGGCCTTTATCAGAACTCTTAAACGTAAAGATGATTTCCCAATTTATTGCTTGCCTCCTAATCTTGTCTGCATTAGTTTTGTTTGTACAAAAACTTTTTAACTTAATATAGTCAAAAACATCTATCTGGTGTTCAATTAAGAGTTCCATTTCTTCTTTGGACGCAAATTCCTTTCTTCTCCACAGGTCTGAGAGGTAAACTATTCTATGTTCCTCTAATTTGCTTATAACATCACTCTTTATATCTAAATCGTGAATCCATTTAGATCTTATCTTGGTATGTGGTGTTAGGGTGAGTCAAGCCCTAATTTCTTCCACACTAGTTTTCAATTTTCTCAGCAGTTTTTGTGGAATAGTGAGCACTTATCCCAAAAGCTAGGGTCTTTGGGTTTATCAAACACTAGATTGTTACAGTTATTGCCTGATTTGTCCTATCCATCATATTCTTCTTTAAGAAAACTGTAGTCTACCTTAATCTCAAATTTCTTAGAAAAGTAACTTTCTTTTCCTGAGGCATTTGAGGTTGTGACTTGCCCAAGGTCACACAGCTAGGAAGTGTTAAGTGTCTGAGGTCAAATTTGAACTCAGGTCCTCCTGACTTCAGGGCTGGTGCTCTATCCACGGCACCACCTAACTGCCCTAGAAATATAACTTTTTTAAAAATTTAATTTAAGTTAATTTTTTTAATTAGAGCTTTTTATTTACAAAATATATGCATGAGTAATTTTTCATCATTGACCCTTGCAAAGCTTTTTGTTACAAAATTTTCCCTCCTTCCCCCCACTCCCTCCCCTAGATGGCAGGAAGTCTAATACATGTTAATTAGAAATATAACTCTTAAATTTTACATATGAATACATTTTTATAATCCTCATTCATTTCATTGAGAGATGTTTCACTTACTCATCTAGCCACGTAGGCTTTATGATACATATTTTAACCTTAGGAGATTTAGAATTTCAGAACTTTTTCTCTTATTTTTTTTGTTCAGATTCTCTATTTTCCTTTTGTTATTAGTTGAGTTTTATTTTCTCAGTTTAAATAATGACTTTGGAGTGTCCAGTCAAGAAATTGTCTATTTTCATAATTAATATCCTTTTTGCTATTCTTTGGTTAATGATTCTTATAGGTTTCCTAAATATATATAGATCTGAGTAACTGAGAATCAAATGAATTGACAACTATGATTGATAGTTTAAGATCTCAAAAGGTATGCCATTTTGGACAATTTTCTCTCCAAAAGGGAAAACATGGGGGAACTTTCATTTTCTAGTAGAGTTCCTACCTTACTTAGCAACTGAGATCTGAACTCCAGGTATTCTGGGATCCATGTGACTTTCATCAGACTAATTGAATTGGCTCATACCCTAGTGACTAATTTAAAAACCTCATAGCACTGTGAAATGAGAACCATATTAGGATTTTGTTTTCATGAATATAAGACATAGTTGATTATTTAAACAGTAGACAGGGCATTCATTTTGTATTCTTTCAGATACTCAACTTTGAGACATAATATGCATGTGTGTTCATACATATATATATATTAGGTACATATATTTCATTTTTACAAAGGTTTACTTTGTAGAAAGCCAGACTATTTTAGGGCAGCTAAGTGGATAAGATTACTAGATCTGGAATTCTAGTGGATAAGAGTACAGATCTGGAAGGAAGGCCCATCTTTCTGAGTTCAAATTTAGGCTCAGACACTAGCTGTGTGATTTTGGGAAGAATTACTTAATTTTGTTTGTCTCCGTTTCCTCATCTGTAAAATGAACTGGAGAAAGGACATGGCAAACCACTCCAGTCTTTGCCAAGAACACCCCATATGGGGTCACAAAGTATCAGACACAACTAGAAAATGACCAAACAACAACCAGCTCTTTGAAATGGAGTAAAATCATCTTGCAAATCAATCTATATTTTCAAGTCTTAAGAGAAATGTGTTATTACTCTGTTTATTATATCTTCCTTATTTCAAGAAAGTTAAAAACTTTTTTTTGACATTTTACTTTGACTTAGTTTTTTAAAAAAATTAATTATTGAACAAATCTGGAAAAATGATAACTTATTACTATGGAGTGCATTTTATTTATAAAAAATCTGAAGTATAAAGAGCCAATAGCAGAATCAGAAATAAAATTTAAGTAACATAGCTCATAATTTGATAACTTAGATCTTATAGCTTTCTTATGTCATGTGGAATGATATCTACAGTTTTGGTAATGAGTCTCTTATTGAACTCTGGGAGAATAAAAAATAGGGGAAAATTTGACAGTATAATATAAGTGACACCAGTTCTTTAGGTAATCAAGAACATGTCTAGAGAAGGTCCTAAAAATAGTAGACAAGCCTGAAGTTTGATGTATGATGATATAGATACTGGAGGTGTAGTTTAATTACGTAGAAATACCTAGATTTTGAAAATAGAAGGCCATTACAATGTAAGATAAAATGACATTAATTTTTTCAGGTTAGTACAGTACTAAAGTTTCCAAGATTAAGTATTTAAAACTATTTTAGTTTTTCTTGGTAAATTATTTTAGTGTAAACTTAAGGTAAATTTAATCTTAATAAATGTTATTTTTTGTTATTTTATAATTTTTCCATTTAATTCAATTTGGTGCTTTTATTTAAATTTAAAACAATAACAACAAACTTCTAGTTAATCACATTCATGCTCTGTCCCTACTTTTAAAGTAGAAGTCAGAAATATGATAGTATATATTCTGGTATTAAAATCCAATTTACCTTAATTCACCTAAATATTATTAATTTATTTACAAAGTTTTAAAATTCAAATAATAAAGTTGTTTGTTAAAATGAAATCTGAATTACTTTTCTTTTTTTAATTATAGTAATCATACAATCACTAGTCTGCTTGATATGGTAACTGGTAGTTTTTACTTCTAAAAGTTTTGCTGAAAATTTGGTACTCTCAAGTACAAATTTAAGAAGTAATATCCTTAATCTTTTTTAATTGTAAAATAGTTATTTAGTCCTATAAGAGCTCTTTGTGAGTAGAAGTTGTTTCATTCTTTATATTCATGCCCTTACCATCTACAAGTATCTGACTTATAGTAGTAGTTTAATAAATATTGATTGATTGTGTTGCTCCTGTGGAGAGGAATTGTAGCTTTAATCTCTTGTGGTAGTTCGTTATTAGCTTACATACAATATATACCTTGAGATAAGGATTGTTGAATTTTTTTAATCTTAATTTTTTGCTTATCACATGCCATTTGACAGTTGCCTAATAAATGTTTAATTGAACTGAATTTTTGTCACTCAGATCAAAGTTAAATCCTCAAAATTTGCCAGGATTCCCTGGCAAAAGGTTAGGTGACCATTTATCAATTACAGGATTCTTTTTCACATATGGGTTATACTGAAATGCCTCTGAGAACCCTTCCAACCTTGAAATGCTATACTAAAGATTCTGAGATTCTTTTGACATTTTTCCTAGGTTGTAGAAAAACTTGGGGCAGATTGAAATATCATAGATTATAAATTGACATACTTTTGCTATATTGCAATAACTTTCAACTTTTATATTACCAGTGCAACTTTTCAGCACTAGAATGGAAGAGGTTAAGCTGCAAGTTCAGCGTATGGCATACTGCTTGATAAATCCCTCTACCACCTACCTGCTTCCATGTAATCCAGTCATGAATTGACAGTAGCACATTTCCCATTTCCCCCCTTCCCAATACTTCCCCTTTTCCCCCAGTGCAGAGCTGATAGTTGACTAGTTTTGTTATTATTGATATTGTTATTTTTTGCTACTTCCTTACTCCTATGATAGTACTGTCCCCTAGATTCTTCTCTGATATTGCTTTTCTACCTAAAAAAATTCTTTGGCCTAATCCCCAGTCAGGAGGTTAAGGTTATTATTATTATTTCTTAAATATTACTATTTATGAAACAGTAAAAGCAGTGAGAAAATTATAATAACATAATAACTAAACCTCAATGAATTGACCTTGAAACATAATAACTCAGTTGGTTTCATAGTGGTTTTCTACTTCCAAATCCATTTCCTCACACTAGCCCTATTAGGAAGGTAGTGAAAGAAATATTATCTGCCAATAGATGGAGAAACTTGGGCTCAAAGAAGTGGTGACTTGCCAATAGTACCATGATTAGTAAAGTTTAAATTTAACCCAGGGCTTCTGACTTGATCAGTATTCTTTCTACAGTATGTTGTCTCAATGAAAAATTAATCTTGATTTATCTTATAAAAGTTTTTATGATATAATCTTTGACATAATGAAGCTGAGGTTAGAAAGTTAGGCGCCCATTAGTTGTATTGGGTTAAAAAATTTTTGAAAATGTATTTGGAGGTTTAACAAATTTGTTTAGATTTTCAGGTAACGTATTATTTTGAATCATGTTTTTTATTTATTTAAAAATTCTTATTAAATTTCTCTGATTTGTAGTCTTTAGTATACTATTGGTGCTTAGTAAATAATAAACATTTCCATTTTAAAGCAGGACAAAAGGATCAAGCTGTGGAATGGTATAAAAAAGGAATCGAAGAGCTAGAGAAAGGAATAGCTGTTGTAGTCTCAGGACAAGGTAAGGTATTGTTTTGGCTTGGTAAACATATCTTTCTAACATTGTGGTTATTTGTGAGGTTTTTTTTCCTGATGATTCAAATAATTTTTCCCTTGTTAAAATTAGAAACCAAAATTTTAATATGCACTCCTGCAGTTAATTATATATAACAAAATAGGGAGTAGTGAGTACATAAAATCTTAAAGCAATTCTTGTCTTATTTTTCAAAGTGATTTCAGAGAATGGGATTTGAATGTCCTTTATTCATACACTTGTGACTAAGTGAAAATGAATGAGGAAGTATATTCATGAAAGGGAGGGTATGTTCAGCAATGTTAGAAGCTGCAACGAGGTCAGGAAGGTTGAGACTTGAGAGATTTAGTAAGTTGAGAGATTTTGGTGGTTTTGAAGAGAGCAGTTTAAATTGAGTAATAAGATTGAGACAGTGAAAAAAAGTTGAGGAGTAGGAAGGGAAGAAATACAGGCAATGAGATTAGATGCCTTTTCTTTAGGAGTTTGGTTGTAAAAAGGAGGAAGAGAAGCAAATAGACCAGAGGGGCAGGAAAACAATAGCAAAATCAAATGAAGGGGTTTTTTGAGTTTATTTGTGTTTTTGTGTTGTTTGTTGTTGTTGTTGTTGTTTTTTAAAGAATGTTGAGGCCTGAGTGGATTCAATGAAGGAAGGAGTTGTTGAATAAAATGAAGTTCAAAGCTTAGAGGGATGTACTCCCAAACAATATAGAAAGCATAGCATGAAGTATATAAGTAGATATGGGTTGACCTTGGAAAATAATAGAACTATTTGAGATGAGGGAGAAGAAATTGAAATTCACAAAGATAGGCTCTTGGCAAAGCAAAAGATGAATTTCCTTACCGTGGGGGAAATGATTTGAAAGAACTGCTCTGAAGATTATAAAAATGATTATCAAGTCAGGGAAAAAATAAAAGGATTTCATTGCAAAAGCGAAGTCCCAGTGAAAATTAGATAATATGAGTTTTTAGTGGACTTTTTAACATGTGCAAAGTCCCCTTTATGGTTTAGAAAAAGATTTTGAACACGGTGACTTAAGATTTATTTCCAAAAAAGCAAATAATGCCGGAACAGGCCAAGTTCCATTAATCAGCTGCAAGAAATAATTTAAATTATTTTACTATACCTGAACTTTTTTCTATAAACTACTGATTTAAATAATCTTTTTTAAAAAGTTACTTCAAAAAGTACATTCCAACTTCCTAGATTCTGTTGGATTTATATTGTGCGTGAAATTCTGAATTGTATCTCTGTAAAGAAACAGCTATTTTAATGAATTTTGATTTTTTCCCCTTAGGTGATCAGTGTGATCGAGCTAGGCGCCTTCAAGCTAAAATGATGACTAATTTGGTCATGGCCAAGGACCGTTTACAACTTCTAGGTACTGTTAATATTTGGGGCAATAGACTTAATTATAGCTATGTAAGTTTTAATTTGCATGGATGTAAAACTTTGAGACCCTTTAAAAATAAATAAAAACTCAAATTTTAAAATTTAACTACTTTAAATACTTCTTCAAATCCCACCCACTAAAAAAAAAAAAAGTAAAATCATCTGAAAAATTTGTTTAGTTCAGTGTAGGAGGGAGGGTTGGGAATGAGAATGATTATTTTTATTGATTGTTTTTCAAAGGTTTTTTTTTTTTTAACTAAGTAAAAGACACCCCACAATTGTCTAACTACTGAGATATGTTTCTATAACTTAAAGATGAACTGCTTGCTTTAATCAGTATTACTCCCTTACCTCCCATCATGAAATTCTTAAGTTCTGTACATGCTTCATTCAGAATAATTGGTATTATATCATTCTTCAAAAAACTGTATCAAAATGTTGTAGCAAAGTCATCCTCTGATAAACCTACTTTTCTTGTGTAGCTTTGATTTTATTAGTATGTTAAACATACAGTAAAATTAAAGTAATTTTCTTCTGTAGCTTATAAAAACAGGAAATTATTATCATACCAGTGACATGCTAAAACATGTAGCAAATTGAATAATTTTAAGTAGATGGCTGTGACTTTTATTTTAATTTTTTTGATAGAGTAGCCTAACTGCCTTTTCAAATGAAGTCTCATGCAAAGAAATGAAGGGAAGAGTTTAAAGTGACTGAAATCTACATAATGTTCCTATGGGAGAAAATTGGCTGAATTTGATTTTGAATTCGAATACCTAATGCTAAGATATAAAGCAATTCTCTATACTAATCCACTTAACAAAAGCTGAATATGCTAGGCTCTTTAAAAAATTATTTTAATAGATACAGAGAACCATAAGGGAATGATGATAAAGAAAACCAAAAAACACAGTAAGCCCTTCCAACCATTTCAGGACTTCATAGAAAGACTGCCAGAGACCTGAGGAACCTCTGAGCAGAGATAAACCAGGGTAGGCAGAATGCAGAGCATTCAAGCAACATAGACCTATAGAAGGGCCAGATCAGCACTTGAGCTCAGGAAAGAAGGCTAAATCAGTACTCAGGCTCTGAAGTGTCCAGGCAGCCCACATCGTAGCTTCCACAAAAGAAATAACTAGTGTGGATACTGGGAAGGTTTTTCAGGAGGCCTGCTGTCAGCAATCTATAATGTTTGGTGGTAGTCTATCAGACTAAGCAAGAGACAGAGCCAAGTCCACATTTGGAATCATGCAAAATCAGTTGAGCTCAAGCCAAAATCCAGGAATTTCTTCAGAAGAAATCTGAGTCATCAAATTCAGAATTGGCAGCAGGATTTGCTTTTCCCATCCAAGAGAATCTGATTTACACACCAAGCTTCTATCTAAAAGCTGAGTCTGGAGTTATGACTAAACAGAAGGAAATTACACAGGGAAGGAGTTCTGTGGCCTGAGAAAAGTCCAAGTTTTAAATCCAGGGGAGAATAAAGCTTCAGTGAAAATATTGACCCAGCCATAAGCACTTCCAAAGTACCTGGAAGAAGTCAAATGACATAAAATTTAAGTTTTTAGGAAAGACAGTGGGGGAGGAAAGAATGGCCAAGATAACTAAAAATATAAGGTTTTAAATCTTCCTTGGAAATTAGAACAACAACTTTATGAGATAAGTGAGAACTACTAAACCTAAAACTAAATCAAAAGATTGGGAGAAAAAAGGAAAGAAACATAAGGTACATAGTATTTTTAAAATAGTATCTTTTTTTTTTTTTTTTTTTTTTAAATAATATGCAGTCTCCATAGTTCTCTTTCTGGAAGCAGATAGCATTTTCTATTCCAAGTCTATTGGAATTGCCTTTGAATCACTCTTTGTTGAAAAGAAATCCATCACAGTTGATCATTACATAATCTTGTTGTTACTGCATACCGTGTTCTTTGGTTCTGCTCACTTCACTTAGAATCAGTTCATGTGTCTTTCCAGGCTTTTCTGAAATCAGCCTGCTCATCATTTCTTTTAGAACAGCAATGTCCCATTATTTTCATATAGTAATACTCATTCAGCCATTCCTCAACTGAGGGGCATCCCCTCAATTTCCAGTTCCTTACCACTACATAAAGAGCTGCTATAAATGTTTTTTGCACATGTGTGTCCTTTTCCTTCTTTTATGACCCAGAGGAGATCCTGCTAGATCAGAGGATATGCACAGCTTGATAGCTCTTTGGGCATAGTTTGAAATTGCTCTTCAGAATGGTTGGATCATTTCACAACTCCACCACCAATGCTTTAGTGTCCCAGTTTTCCCACATCCCCTCCAACATTTGTCATTATCTTTTGCCAACTTCTTAGCCAATCTGAGAGGTTTGAAGTGGTACCTCAGAGTTGTCTTAATTTGCATTTCTCTAATCAATAGTGATTTAGAGCTTTTTTTTTTTTCATATGACTAGAAATTAGCCAAAGCAGTTCTAAGGAGAAAATTTATATCTCTAAATATTTGCATCAACAAAAGAGGGGAATAAAGTGGATATTTCATTTAAAATAGAAAAGCAAAAATCAAAAGACCTTAGCAAATACCAAAATGGGAACTTTAAAAATGAAAGCAAAAAAAAAAAAAACCCAAGGCATATAATTGATAAATAGGAATAGGAAGTTTTTTTAACCTAGTAAGATTGATAATGGATATAATCCGATTTTTAAAAAGAAGAAAGCCAAACATTTTTTATAAAAAAGTAATATTTATATCAATTGAAGATGAAATTAAAGGAAACTTATCACAGTGGTCCAGTTGCAATCCATCAAAAACAATAATGGATTGAATAGATGAATATTTGCAAACAGAACAAACTAGTTAGATTAACAAGAAATGGTTTCTTTAACCCAATATCAAAAAAAGAAATTGACTAAGTCCTAAAAGTCCCAAAGGCAGAAAAAGAAACCCAACTCAAGAACAAATAGTTTTATAAATGAATTTCATTAAAATGAAAAAATAATTCCAATTTTATATAACTTGTTGAAAATGAAATAGAAAATTATATGAATATGATCTCGATTCCTAAATTATCAGGGAGGGACAAAACAGAGAAAGAAAAACATTAACCAATATTCCTCATGGATGTTTATATAAAATATTAACTGAAATATTAGCAAAGATGCTACAATAATATTTTTAAATTGATTATTATTGCCAGGTTGTATTTTTATCACAAATATAAGATTGATTTTAATCTAAGGAAAAAGATAACTATTAAAGACCATAGTAATAAAAAAAATAAAAATCACATGATCATATTGAGATACCCGAAAAGTTTTTGTCAAATTTAATATTTATTTTTGTTAAAACTATAAAGCACAAAAGTAAATGAACTTTTCCTTAATATTGTGAATTATATCTATTGAAAATCAAGATCTAACATTCTGTATGATTAAGAACAAATTAGAGGCCTTTTTAAAACATTCGGGATAAATCAAAGGGTAAGTCACCTTTATTATATAACAGTGTTAGAATTGCTGGCTATAGTAATATTACAAAAAAAAATCAAGGGAATAAGTATGGATAAATAGGAAACTAATTTTTTGCAAATTTTAGGATGGTCAAACTAGTAAACTCTCAAGAATCAATTAACAAAATTTAATTGGTACAATAGCACAGATATGAATGATAGACTGTACTGTTTGAGGAAGCACAAAAAGTCACTTTAATTGGACTATTGAGCATGAGAAGAGAAATAATTTACAAAAAGGCTGAAAAAGTAGACTGGATCCAAGTTGTGAAGGAATTTAAATATTAATGAGAGTTCTTCTGTGACTTTAGGGTCATTAGGGAGTCATTGGACTTCATTGAGTAAGAGAATAACTTGGTCAGACCTGTTCTTTAGATATAGCATTTTGCTATTTACTTGGAAGAAGGATTGGAGAAAGAAGAGGTTGGGTATAGGGAAAACAATTAGGATGGTATTTCAGTTGTCTTGGTGAGAGGTGATGAAGCCCTAAACTAGAGGGTGCTATGTATATACTTGCTAGAATAAAAAAAAATTGACAAGCGTATAAAATTATTAGATATATCTTGGTAAGGAAGATTAAGGGGTTGGAATTAACTCTAGAATTGTGAACTAGCATGACTAGGAAGGTAGTATTCTTGACAAAAATAATGAAGTTTGGAAGAGAAGTGAATTTCAAAGGAAAGATAATTGTTTTTGAACATGTTGAGTTTAGGTGCCTATGAAATATTTAATTGGAAATGTCCAATAGATAATTAGTCTTCTGAGACTAGAGCTCAGGAGAGAGACTAGGCTTATATTAAATATATGTCTTTTGTTTTGAGATAATTGAACATGAGATTTGATGAGGATTTTATGAAAGAAAGAGCAAAAACATAAGAAAAGAGGACCCAGGACAGTTGAGGTTGCATATGGCTGCTGAACAATAAGTAAGCTTTTATTAAAGATTTTTAAATGTCAGATACTATACCAAGCACCATATATATGAAACAAAAGCAAAAACAATCCCTGCCTTCACAGAACTTACACCCTAATGGAGGAGATAACAAATCGCCCAAATAGACATATACACTATATAGAGAGTAGTTGGAAAGTAACTTTAGAGGGGAGAGCACTAATAGTTGGGAGAACCCCCTAAAAGGCCTTCTATGAAAGATTTGGTTTTAACTAATTTTTGAAGGAAGCCAAGGACTCACAGAGACAGAGTTAGGACTCTAGACATGAGGGAGGGACAGCTAGTACAAATGTGTGGAAAATGGAAGTATAATTTCCTGTGAAGGACAGCAAGCAAACCAGTATGAGTGAATGGTAGAGTATGTGGATGGCAATAATATTTAAGGAGATTTAAATATAGAAAGAAGCCATGTTGTGAAGAGTTTTATATTCTAATCAGAGGAGTTTATATTTGATCCTTGAAGTAATAAAAAACTGTTAGAATTTGAGTAGGACTATGTGGGGGGGATGAATTGGAGTACAGAGATAACTGAGGAGGGGGAAACCAAGTATGAAGCTATTGGAATTTCCAAGGCAAGAAGTGATGAAGACCCAAAATAGAGCAATGGTTTTATAAATGTAAAGGATATACAATACACTTGAAATGTGGAGAAAAATGAAAAGGTTTGGCAACTGGTAGCCTGACTATGTGGGGCAAATGAGATTGAGAAACTAAGATTATGAACATGTATGGCTGGAAAAATGTTAGTTCTCTTGAAATCATAGATAAATTCTGAAGAGAGGTACTTTTGGGTGGAAAGATCATCAATTCTTTGTTGAATGTGTTCATTTTGAGAAGTTTATGGAAGACCCAGCAAAAGTGACTGAGAACATGTGGTCAGACAGGTAAAAAGAAAATCAAAAGAGAGAAGTGGCGTGAAATTCAGGAAGAAAGAGTATTCAGGAGGGAAATGCTAGTTATATTACAGAGAAGTCACAAAGAAATAAGAACTAAGAAAAGGCCATTGAATTTGGTAATGAAAAGATTATTGATAACTTTGGAGACAACTGGTTTTAATGGAGTAATGAGTTTGGAAGTCAAATTGTAAGGGATGGAGTTTAAAGAAAGTAGAGGCTGTGAAAGTAGACAGCTTTTTCCCTAGGATTTTGATTGTGAAAGGGAGGAAAGATGTAAGACAGTAACATGAAGAGATGAAAAGTAATTTAGTGTAGTTATTTAATACATAGTTATTTAACATAAGTTTGGAATTGGATCTAATTTTGTATTCTGGTTCTGCTAGCTGTGTGACTGGGATAAATTATTTAATTTCTTAGCTATGAAATTATCTTAATAGATAGGGGATTCTTGTTCTGCCTTCATTGCTCTGAAGAGGAAATAATGTAGGTAGAGTAATTTGTAGATAATAAGGTATTTTATATAGCATAAGCATCAGATGCTATTACATTTTAATTGATCTGGATGAATATCAATAATAATCAATAAACATTTAAGTGCCTTCTATATGCCAACTACCATGCTAAGAGTTGAGAATACAAATACGGGAGTGAGTGGTGGGAGGAAGAGTTCTTTCCCTCTAGGAGCTTACAATCTGATGGGAGAATACAGTACACAAAACTAACCAGAAAAGGGGAGGAGGAAGGTTTATGCTATGGCAGGAAGATGAAATGGAAAAGTAAAGGACCCAATGTAGTACAGTCAAGTGAGAAATGAAATGCTTGAGCTTAGCTTTCCTTTTAAAGAGACGTTTGGAGTTGATGGACCCATCCTCCCATCAGAGAGGCAAAGAGATGTGATGATTTGCCAAGTCAAAGTTGATTTTACAGGATAGGAAATTATCCCTATAATGAGCATATCTTTTTCTTATAAGCAACTTAGCTGTATTCTGTTACATTAGAGGAGAGAATTGTTATTGGAATTACATGACGCTATGCCATAGAAAATTTTGGTACTAGATAATATTGTTGTGGCCATCTTTCTCCATCACAAACTGAATACTGTTATTCAGGGTTATAACAGCTGATATTTATAGAACACTTTAATGGTTACAAAATATATAGGATCATAGGAAGAAGGCTTTTATCTAGTCTAGCCTCTTTAACTGATATATAAAGAAACTGGGCCAGAGAAGTTGATTTACCCAAGGTTATATGATTTGAACTTAGATTGCCCATCCAAATCCAGTCTTTTCATCACACCATGCATATTATTTCATTTGACCTTCATCACAACTCTGAAGAATGTACTACAGATGAAAATCATCTATTTAGAGCTGAAAGAATGTAAGAGTTTAGCTGAAAGAACTATCATCATTGTGTGTGGGATAAAAATCCGATTCCTGATTCAAAATCATTACTCAGAGATTTCTCAAAGTGAAGATTAGAAGTTTATTTGAATTTCGCGAAATTTCTTGGGGCAGTCATTCTTCTCCGGGCCGCAGCCAGGAGAGGAAGAAGTATACACCCCCTTCTCACCTGAGCCTACACTTATAGAGAAAGAAAAGCAGGCCCACCCCCAGGCTTGTCAATCTCAGAACAAAGCACTTCTCACCCACACAAGGCCCACTGATATCAACCAGACCCCTTTTCAAATCAACAACTAGCAGACTGGTTCTAGTCTGCCTTTGATATTCTAAAAAAAACCACAATTTATCTTTTTTCCTGCAGTAGGGTCCCCAACGAAAAACCCTGACAATCTCTCACAATCATTATTCTGAGAAGTCCTCAGTTTCCCATCTCATTCAAATCCTTCCTCTTTTTCAACATATGAGGACTTCTCATCTTCATTACAATCCTTGCAACATAATCTCTGCTGGACTCAAAATCATTGTCCAAAACAAGATGAAACATTCCCAAAATAACACACAATTCATCTGTCCCCTCCCAAAGTTAGTGAGTCCTTGCTGTTAAGCATAATTTCAATTCATGCACCGTCTCAGTCCATTCTTTGCAGCATCCACAAGTCCTTTTGACTCAAGCAGTCAGTTGCATTGTCCTCCTTTCAGATGTGGATCAAGATGCAATCTCAGGGTTGATATTTGTGCACTACGAATCCTAAAAGTACAGTCTAAGCAACGAGTTCTTTAGCAAATTATGAGACATATTTCTAATGAACAAATCCTTAGTATCTAGTACAGGATCTATACTTCCCTTCCCTCCCTGAGGATAAGGGTGTCCATACAAAAAGCTCCAACAGGTTGACAATCCAATGTCCCTTCAGGTTTAGTTCTAACAGGGCCAGTGGTAACTATGTTTCTGACTGCTAATCCAGTGAACTGTCTCTTGATCTGGACCTTGCCTGAGCCTGAAGAGGAAGTAATCTCTAAAACTCAGGCCAGGACAGAGGGACCCCTAGCAGTGAACTCTGACTGCTGGACTTTCCTCCTGCCTTTGTTTCTTAATCAGCCAGGTGATAGCCTCAGACTTCAAAGGACTTCAAAGTCCAGGAAAGGACTATCAATTCACCTCTGACAGGCTGGGGTATGGTAGAAGGCATAGATTCTGATAAGTCTAGAGAGAAGCTAAGAAACATTAAGTCTGAAGCCAAAAGATAACGGACCAATTTGGCTCTTTGAAATGCTAGCCCAACTATTCCTGATGGTCAGGAAGTGGGGGAAGAGGTTGCTATAGAGGCAGAACAATTAAGGAAAACAGACATGAAACTGTGGCACATTCCACACTCTTTTGGATTACCTTCCCCAGATACCTGGAAGGTTTTAGCACCACAATGCAGATAGAAACTCTAACAGCCACCCAAATTCTTAACCCAACAATTTCCATCCTTAAATACAAAGTACAGCAATAACCCAGACAGAATTGCAAAACAATACACAATAATAGTTTGACAGTCAAGTCATCAATAACCCTCTCAATTGTCCTCCTTTCACAGATTTCTTTACCCCAACCTACATCCTCCACTAGGGCATCTATAACCCCAGACTTTCAGGCTAATCTTTCCCCAGTATTAACTATGAACCATCCTCCAACATGTAGAACTAACACTCACATCAGTGAAAGCTTTCAGGAACCACTTCAGTTACTCCTGAACTTAGCTACATCTTTAAAGTTCAAGATTTAGCTATTGCATAAGCAAGCAATGACAACATAGCTCTCAGAAAAGTGAGCAGGAATCAGAGATCCACCCCCACCAATTCCCATTGTGTGTCTTGGAAACCCAGTTATCCTAGACCAGATTGGCATCTGGCAGCCATAGAACTCCAGCACTTTGGAGGCCTGAGGCCTCAGAGGCCCACCTCAACCATTCAGACCCATTTGGGACAAAGGGGCGAAGGTTTCATCTTCTGGAACTGCTTCAGGCTGACATAGGGGCATAGATCCAGTGGGTCTGAAGAGGGCAGATAGCTGGTGCTCGTGGTGGCTGCAGCTGGTGCCAAGTGTCAGAATGAGGTCTCAGGTAACTTCAGTTTCGGAGACAGGGACAAAAGGTCCCTTGGTGCCATTATGTCTCCGAAATCGAGCAACAATTGTTCCCTTACTAGGCTTTTATCCCGGACGAGCCCCCAAAACTGTGTGGGATAAAAATCTGATTCCCGATTCAAAATCATTACTCAGAGATTTCTCAAAGTGAAGATTAGAAGTTTATTTGAATTTCGCGAAATTTCTTGGGGCAGTCATTCTTCTCCAGGCCGCAGCCAGGAGAGGAAGAAGTGCACACCCCCTTCTCACCTGAGCCCACACTTATAGAGAAAGAAAAGCAGGCCCACCCCCAGGCCTGTCAATCTTAGAACAAAGCACTTCCCACCCACTCAAGGCCCACTGATATCAACCAGACCCTTTTTCAAATCAACAACTGGCAGATTGGTTCTAGTCTGCCTTTGATATTCTAAAAAAAACACAATTTATTTCTTTTCCTGCAGTAGGGTCCCCAACAAAAAACCCTGCCAATCTCTCACAATCATTATTCTGAGAAGTCCTCAGTTTCCCATCTCATTCAATTGCACAGTTTGTGTTAAAGGTGATCTTTAAACATCTTTCTGATTGCAAATTTAGCATTCTTTTCACTCACCTCTCTTACTAGATGGAGACTTGTAATTCAAGAATCTAGACACATTGGTGTAATTATTCTTAGGGCTCCATTATTACGAGTTTTTTGTATAGGGTCCTGGAATTCCATATTAATACTGCTTTGGATAGGGGAAAATATTTTATTATTTAGTTGAGGAAAACCTTCATTTACAAATATTTTCTTAAGTGATAATTGAAGCAGCAAAGATACTCTTTTTTTAAATAGTATTTTATTTTTTCCAAATACGTATAAAGAGAGTTTTCAACATTCATTTTTGCAAGACTTTGTGTTCCAAATTTTTTTCCTTCCTTGCTCTTCTCCCCCTGCACAGTAGAGCAGTCAATCTGATATAGGTTAAATATATGCAGTCCTTTTCAACATATTTCCATATTCTGTCAGATAACACAAGAAAGAACAAGCAAACAAACCAACAACAAAAAAGGTGAAAATATTATGTTTTAATCCACATTCAGTCTCCAGAGTTCTCTCTTTGCTTGTGGATGGCATTTTCCATCCCAAGTTTGTTGGAATTGTCTTGAATCAACCGGAAGCAGAGATTCTTTTGACAATACTATTTTTGCATTGTAGAATGTTCTGTCTGGACAAATTGTTTTTTCACTTAACTTCAAGCAAATTTATTTGCACTCTTTCTTTTTTAATTGTTCCCTGGCTATGTTGGGACGTTTTTGTTTGTTTATAAATTCAAAAATTTGAGTTCCCTAAATAGGGCATTTGCTTCTCTAGGAGAAAGGTGTCTTAGCTGATTTTCCTTGACTAACAGTGAACTTGATTTGAATAGTTTCACTTTGGCTGTGCTTCCATAAATTGAAATCCACTTTAGAGCTTCATATAGACATACACAGAAATAGGCTCCACTATGTATTTCAGTAACAAGTAGAACTTTTTAATAATGAAAATGAACTTAAAATAGTTTTCATTTCTGGCCTTCATTTTTAGGTAAATTTAGGTGTTTTTGCAAACAAATATCTTTGAATTTAAAATTAATTGATGAAGGTGACATTTAAAAATAATTGTTTTGTTTGCTCTAATTCATGTCTTTTACCAACACAAATAGTTCCTGTCTCTGAATGGTGCATTTGAAGAGCATTATCACTGAGAAAAATCTGATGACCTACCTGTTATCTAACAAAATCTGTTCCAAGGTGTATTATATCAGCTAGCTTAGAGCACAAAAGCTCTGTAGTCCTTTGTGCTTTGTGAGAAAAGGGTAGTTGCTATTCACCTTACCCTAGAGGTATGTGCAGGTTATACCACAAATCAGCCATGGTGCCTGTCTGTCTGACCTGCAAAGTAAAACTGAAGGGGAGCTACTGTGTATGTGCAGTGGTTTTCCTTATGTTTTGTCTGCAGAAATGGAAGGAAACTGAGAATGCTATGTTAGCTTAGCATATGTCAATAGTAAATACAAATCACCTAACTTATGTAAGATAACTGGGATATAAATGTTAGAATGTCTGTCTGGACCTCCAGAATTACTGGGAATGCCAGTCCATATTGAAAATATTAATCTGTTTCTGGTCTTAGAGCAAACTAATATCTACAGCAGTCTCAGACTGATAATATAAAGATTAGCATATCAGTTAATTTAGCAGTCAGGGTTGGCTTGAATTTGAATAGATTGGAATTAGAATTTTTGGCATTTTGATGATGTTTACAGCAACTAGTTCATTGGAATATTAGAATCAAAAGAGACCTTATGAATTAATATGGCTTTAAAAAAAAACCTGTCTTAAGTTTAAAAAAAAATTCCCTACCTGAAAAACAGCAAATAAAATGAAATTTTCCATATATTAGGAAGATTACATATAAAAGTGTGGCTTTTATGTACATTTGCTTTTCTTTTTAAACACATATTTAATATGTTAATTTTAGAGCTGTCCTGTTTCTATGTTTTCTTTTATGCTTCTATTTGCTTATGTGCATTTAAAAATGATACTTCAATGACTATGTCTTTTTTTCTAATTCTTTTTACAATACTATTTTTAGCTTCCCTTCTTCCTGGAAACTCTCTCCTTAAATTGGGTGGGGAAAAAAAAGAAAAAACAAAATATTTGTTAGAGTTATTCATTATGTGTTTACTCACTGCCCATATAAAAAAATAGCTATCCCAGGCTAAAAACTTGAAACCATTGTCTTCTCTGTCAGCATACTCTACCGTTGGTCTTCCCGAGTTGAAATGTCAAACACCAGGCCTTTACTTACAACACTGCCTAGTGTAGACCAACTGGATTAAAATGTAATTAAATGCAAATTTAACAAAATAAATAATAATGTGAACTATGAGAAGTTAGGTTTCCACAGATATTGTCAAAATATGATGAAGGGAGGGGTGAAATATCTTGTTAAGGTGTCTCCAACCAATCACCATATGAGGCAAGGAATTGGCTAGACAACAGAGTTCCTGACAAAGGGGCCCAAGCTTAAACCAGCTCAAACTAGTTAGTATTAATGACAGGACACAAGCCTTTTTTTCTTTTTTTTTCTTTTCTTTTCTTTTCTTTTCTTTTCTTTTCTTTTCTTTTCTTTTCTTTTCTTTTTTTTTTAATTTCCAAAGCTTTATTGAATTAGGGTTAGAGTGTTTTAGAAAATGATGATTCCAATTCCTTTTAGTCCTCTGGCAGGAAATGGCATTTTCAAGAATGGAGATACATATGCACACACACAAGACACATACTCACAGTCAGTAATAAAGCCATACACAAATATACCATGGCTACTAAAAGGAATGGGTCCAGTCTAGATCCACTTTTAAAATCTTTATTCCTAGACTCAGTCATGATCACAAGACTTATAGTCAACTAGCTCTTCAGGCTTAAACCACAGGCTGATCTCCTCAGCACTTTTTATAGAATCACTGCCATGAATGATGTTCCGGCCAACTTGAATGTAGAAATCCCCATGAATGATGCCTAGCTTGGAATCAGCTGGGTTAGTATCCCCAGCATCATTCTGCCTGTGTTTACCACATTCAAGTCCTATCAGTCCAGGGCTACAACAGGCCCAAAGTTCATGTACTTCACAAGCCCAGGGAAAATGGCCTGTCCTTCAGGTCAGCATAGTGCTGTTTCATGTGTTTCTCTGAAATCCTAAGGAACTTCATGCAGAATTCCTTCTGCTCAGAACACTTGAGGATGTCCCCTATGAGTCCTCACTGAGTGCTGTGGGGCTAGATGAGAGTGAAGGTGCTCGGTGTTGGTCGTGATCCAGGGAAACTCAGGCAGGTACAGAACAGGCAGCTGGACTGCGGAAGCGGTAGTGGCTGGAGCCCGGGCGGGTCTGCACTTCATACTGGAGCTGAGAGCAAAGCAATGGAAGCCCACACACGCCTTTTGACATACGGAATGGGCAAATAAAGAGGATTATGAAATCAACCAGTTGTAACCTGATTATAAATTTGACCTGATTGTAAAATTTGGATTGTAAAGCTGACCAGTTGCAACTAACTCTTGACTGTAAAGCTGATCAATTTGAACGTTGAAGGGAGGGATAAAGAACTGAACTAGCAGAATAAAGCTTGCTCCTGACTCTTGTATTTGGTACATCCTCCTTGGGAATACACCCAATTCTCATGAGAATCAGAATAAAGAATTATTCTTTTACAGAGCATTGGTTGTAACACTATTCCTGGACTAGTTTGCAACCAGGGAAGCAGTGGGCAGTGGCAGCTCATTCCAGGCTTACTTCCCAATATTGCTAAGTTCTACGAGGTCTTTTGATAATACAATAGAACATAGATATCATTCATATTTGTTTTCTATGTCAATGTGCTGCCCACAAGGATCCTTAAGTATGATTTAGTAACCCCCTTCTATTTGAGTTTGACATCACAGCCCTGGAGTGTTGTTGATCGTTTTCACTGATAAGGTTCCTTAATTCCCTTTACTCAAAGTATTTAGATTTTAATAGGGAGAAATAACATGAAGGGGGATAGGCAGCATGATGTAGGGATGACTAGAAAGTAGTATGGGAGTCTGATTAGCAAAATGAAAGCTCAGAGCCTGGAGTCCCAGAAATGAAGTCCAAGGTTCTGGTGAGAAGAGAAAGAGGATGATGTCTACAGTTCTGGCAGGATAGTCTAGTATGGAGATGACCTAGCTCTGAACAATAAAAAGTGAAAGTTTACCTATCACAACCTAGCATACCAGGAGCATAGTCCAAGTTTTGGGGTGGACTTGGGGGAGGGGAGATGAGAGGAACGGCTGTACTGTTAGAAATATAATGTAGAAATGTAGGTCTTTCATCTGAAGTAGACAATACTAGCCATTTGAGGGAAGCAGGTCAAGATGAAATCAAGAAATATTTATAAACTCATTTTTTCTGGTGGCTGATATGTGAAGGGGAATAGTATAAAGAAAAAGCAGGAAAGATAGATTGATGCTAGATTGTGGAGGACCATGAGTGCAATGATAAAGAGTGAGTTACATATCTTGTAGGCAATAGCTATTGAATAAGTGAATAACCTAATAAGTATTTTGAAAACAAGTTTGGCATTATGAAGGTTTGATTGAAGGTGTGGAAATATTGGAGGAGGAGAATTTTCAAGTGGTCTAGGTAAGAGGTGATGAAGGTCTGCACTAGGTGGGATGTCAGGATGAATGCCAAAGAGATTGTATAGGTAGAATTGGTAAAGATAAAAAGCTTTGAGAAAACACTGGTTTTGAGTTAAAGCTTTAAATGTTATCAGTTTTTTTAGTTGATATTCTATATAGTATTGTGTCCCAAATAACATATGCTTTCCATTGTGTTTCCTTTTAAAGTGATGGGTAGTTAGGAGAAAGCTTAATTTGTACAGTACAGATATACTTTAAAAATTCAGATTCACAAGGGCCTGTGGAATTGCATCAATTAAGACAACATTGAACTGATGAAGAAAAGATTTGGATGAACATGATGACTATCTTACAGTATTTGAAGAATTGTCCTGAGGGAAAAGATTTAGATTTGTCCTCTTGGTCTTGGCAGAACTTATGAGCAATGGATGGAATTTGCAGAAGCAGATTTAGACTTTATGTCAAGAAAAACTTAAAAACAATTAGAGATGTTCAAAAGTCATATGAGCAGTTAATGTTTTTTCTCCTCATTGGAAGTCTTCAAGCAAAGTCCAGCAAGTTCTGTTGAGTAATTGTCGAGGAGATTCTTGTTCAAGAATAAGTACTACATCGCTTCTGAGATTCCTTTGAGTCATCTCTATTGTTTCAGACCTATCACCTTCAACCAGTGTTTCTCCTTTGCTTACTTCATGGACTCTCACCAAACTTTGACTACAAAATGTAAGCTGATTTGATCCAAGACGTATTAGTCCCCATGTCGCTATTGTTAAAGACTGAACTTCTCTTTTTGAGTGGTCGCAGAGCATAGTCTCAGAACATGCAGGAGATCTCTCCCCACCCCCACCCCCTTGACATAACCTGTTATTTGCATCCCAAACTGGACTCCTTGTGTCCTTGGGAGTCAAAACAGATGCCATACAGTTTGCACTAGGCTTCTGCAGTTGGGATCCTTGTAAATAAGGAGACCATATTATCTTCATGCTCTAGCAGTTCTCAAGGGAGAATAATGTGACTTTTGTTATCACCTTGCTCCTCTCCTTTTAGTAGGGGTTTTGTCCTTTTCCAGCCTTTACTGCACCTTCTCCCATGCCATGCCTCTTTAGCTGGAGGTTCTAGTGTTTCTTTCTTCCTTTGTCCTGTTGTCATAAATACGCATACTTCTGTAAGAATTGTCAATTCTTTGCCCTGACCTGGTGTTCTACATGTATGTTTCTCTTGTAGTAAACCTAGTTTTCATGTAAGTTTATGAAGTTGTTATTTCCAGTGTTGTTGCAGTCAGGTGGCAGTAGATTGAGCTTGTTATAGCAACTTGAATCCTATAATAGACAACCTTTCCTGGTCTCTCTCCTCTCTATACCTTACAGTACCTCCTGGAATTCAATTCAAGCATTTTGTTAAACATCTATTATGTGCTGGGAGTGCAAGGAGTAAAATGAACCAACTTTTGTCCTCAAGGAATTAACATTCTGCTATTGAATGTAGTATATAAGTAAAACGGGACAGTTTATGGAATGATAGAGCATTTGTGTTAGAAAATGAGGCAGTGATAATAGTTTGTTCATCTTGAAAAAGTGGATTTCTGTCATGAAATTGAAGTACTCATTATATATGTTATTTAGGAATTTAAATTTTTTATAACTTAAATGGCATAAACAACTTGTTGATGACATTTAAAAGAAAAATGAATTTTCTTCCCAAATATGTACCTCATTTCTAGATACAAGGTGCCATTTGCTATATTGTTTAGAGTATATTTCCTCTATAATCTGAGAGAGTAATACATTGTATATAGTATAATGAAACTAGATTTTAATAAACTTTTTAAGAACAATATGTCTAATTTTTTTATTTTTATAAAGCTGGTATTAGGGTGGAGATTTATTTCAAAATAGCCACAGAATGACCATTTAAAACAATGGAAAGAATACAGGACTGAGAATCAGGATACCAAGGTCCTACTTCTTAATTTCATCTTTTTACTTACTGTTTCTGGTTCTCAGTTTCTTCATCTGTAAAATGTGAGATTAGAAGTAGAAAATATCTTCATATTCTAACAGTTGATCATTTTATAAGCTTTAGTGGATTGATACCATATGGATATGGAAAAGCTTTTAAAGAGAAATGTACCTGTTTTTTAAAGCAATATCTTAAATGAAGTTCTTACTAAGAGTTTGTGTATAGAAATAACTTTTGCATAGATGAAGCATAGCTGAACACGTGTGTATGCGCTCAGGTGCATGTGTGATTTTGCATTGGCTCAAATTCACTCTAATTTTGCCAACTTCATGGAATATCTTTTGATTATCTAATTGTGTTAGAAAAGTATAAAGTGATTGCATGGAAAAGTGAAAAATGTCATTAAAATTGCTCTGTATAATAATCTTACTTAAACATTTGTCTAATTTAGAAGGATGTCTGATTACAGTTTACTATAAAGGTTTTTAATGTATGTGTTTTATCATAGCAAGAGATATTTTAAAAATTAAATCATAACCTTAAATGTAGTGATTTCATAATTTAAATGTTTTCAAACAGATAATACCAAGTTTGTGGTTATTCTTATAATCATAAACTAAAGATAATTTCTTTGATGAAACAGAACTATTTTCCAAACAAATGACATAAAATGAATTTTTGAAATGCAAACTAGTGGAAGAATATTCCTCTTGAGTAGCCTAAAAAAGAACTGCAGAAATGCTTTATGTGTGTTTTTAATGACTCAATAGCATTCAATTTTTAATAGTATTTTATTTTTCTCCTCCCCAAGGCAGCAAGCAATAGATTAAACATATGTACTTCTTCTAAACATATTTCTGTATTTATTATGCTATACACACACACACATACGCACACATGCACACACACAAATTAGATCAAAAGGGAAAAAACACAAGAAGAAAAAAACTGAGGAGAAAGAACATCAAAAAAGGGTGAAAATATCATGCTTTTGGTCCACATTCAGTCTCCTTAATTCTCTCTCTGGATTCAGATGGCACTTTTCATCCCAAGTCTGTTGAAATTGTTTTGAATCACCTCATTATTGATAAAAGCCAAGTCTATCACACCAATAGCAGGATTCTTCCTTGATCCTATACAGATAATTCAGGGCAGTGGTTTCTAGAAACATTAGTAGCTTTAGTTTTCCTTGGACATCAGGAGTGAGGACAAATAAGAGCAGTGTGTATATATTGTTCCATCATTGATGAATCAAATATATGTGAGTTATTAATGAAATAATATGTGACATTAAGTTGTAAGAGTTACTGTGAATAAAGTTTTTGTATGAGCAATAATGACCCTGATATGCCTCATCAGAAAGAATTTTGTCACAGAATTTGTGTTTGGCATGCTTGATTGTAAGTATGAAGTGTAAATGTAACATGTAAATTATAAAGTAAGATCTTAGTTTCTTCATGAGTTATACAGAATGATACCTCTACTAAAAAGGGGGGCGGTCTTATTTGCCCTTTTTTGTCTGTACTTCTGTAATTTTTCTGTTTTCTTTTGGATTCTTTTTCTTTTTGCTCATCAAAATCTTAGCTATATCCCAAGATCCAAGTCTGATCCCTCTTTTATATAAAGCTATTGTTTACATGTTACTTAGCCCACAGTGATATCCATCTAATAAAAACTTCTTTTCTGCTTTTGTCTAGTTTCATACATAGATATAATATTGTAGTTTTTTTCATTGTTGCATATTTTAACTTTTCCAAGTATTTTGTACTGTCTTAGACTTTTTTTGTATTATTCGTGGTGCCACGCTCAGTTTCTTATCCATAGCAGGTGCTGAACAAGCATTTATTAATGATGATAATAAGCGAATACTAGACTTTTTATGATTTAATAACCTTTCATTTTTGCCTACAAATGAGCATTGTAGTTGCTGATTTTTGTTATTTTCAATATGCTTATCTTTTGTGCTAACTGGAATTTATGCTTTATATAAACGCAAAAAAGCTAAACTCTAAAACCAATTTGATCTTATATGCACATTTTATTTGTTTATTGGGCTTTTTTGGTTATTTTATATTTTTTTTTACCTCCTTTCTATTTGTTGCATAGAGAAGCTGCAACCAGTTTTGCAATTTCCCAAGTCGCAAACGGACGTCTATAATGACACTACTAACCTGACATGCCGCAATGGACATCTCCAGTCAGGTGGGTTTGGGTTAACTGACACTTATGCAAATGAGCACCTCTCTTAACTGCAAATCCTAAAACTTGCAAGCAAAGTTAGATCTCCTAATCTCACACTTAACTAGAGAATATGTTTTTCTGTTTAAGAAATTTTAGTTTTACATTTTCATAAGGTTCTGTTGACTGTTTATTTTTTGATATTAAATGACATATCTTTTTTCCTTGCATTTTCTTATTGCTGATGATATATGTAAGTAAAATTATATTAGGAAGGCAGTATTAGCTAAAAGGCAAAATAGTTACATGCCTCTATTCTCCCTAATATCTTTGTGCATAGTCCATTTAATGTGAATAACACCTTCTAATTGACTTTTGAAAATCGTATTCTTGAAAAGGACATGAAAGTTATGCTTTTGTGACTTTTGGATTAAGGTAATGATATGATGGAATTTACTTTGTGATATTCACTGTTTTCATTATTTTAGAATTAGAATTTATATTTTCTAATTATGTTTTAATATAATGTATATATTATGCATGTATCTTTAGATATAGTTTATCATTAATATAAAATAAATTAAAATTTTGAAGTCATGTTTATGTGACAAAATAAGTTAGCATGTTCAAACAATTCCACTGAAATTCTTTGGAACAGAAGAAATTTATTATACTTGCTTGATAAACGGATGGCAAAACTAAGAAGAAATCAAATGCTATAGAATTTTCAAACTATTAATTTGTTTCTTTATCTAGATGGTTTTGTATACCTTCCCCCCCTTTTATGTCTAGTGAAAGTTATTGCTTGCTGTAAAATATTGTACAAGCAATTTAGATTAGGTGTTAGAAACTTCCCTGGCTCTATTATAATGATTGTGAAATAACTAAAATATAGGAAAGATTGCAGAGTAGCGTTTTTTGAGAAATTCTCTAAAAGGTAGATATATTTTGCTGAACTGATTTGGAATGTTTTATAATATTTTTATCATTAAATTTTGATGTTACCATAAATTTGATTAGATTATCACAGAACCATAGAATTTCAGAGGCTATTCAGTTTGGTTAAATTTAGAAAACATCTAGTCCTATGCCTTTACTTTGACAGTTGTTTTGCTTGGAGTCCTTTTGTGAGAGGTCTTTTCTACTTTTTCTGATTCTAAAACTATGTAAGTATCCCATATGTATCCCTAGATCTGCTTCTGTGAATTTTCTACCCTCTGCTTTTAGATTTATCCTCTGTAACAAAACAGAACAAATTCTTTTCCTTACGATAATCCTCAGATACTTGAAGACCATTGCCATGTCCTCTCTAGTCTTCTCTTCTCCAAACCAAACATCTTGATTTCCTTTAAAAAAAAAATCCTCCTGTCTTGATGTCAAGGCATTTTACTTTCCTGCTCACAAACTTTTGTGCATTCTTTTTTTGTGTGCTTTAAAAAATTTTTTCATATTTTTTCCTCAACTTAGATATCAAATAAAACAAATATTTCTATATTCAGTGTATAAGAAAGAGCCAAGTGTCCATTACATAGAGCTTGCTTTTTGTTTTTATGTGTATGACAAACTCAATATGCAATTCTGAAAGTTGGAATTCATAGGTGCTTTCATTTTTGCATGTTTAGTGACATGGAATATCTTTCTATTTGTTTATTGTGAGCTTAGATTTCTTTCTCTGAAAACAGAACTTAGTTTTCTTTCTCTGTAAACTGTTCATATCCCTTAACAATTTATCTCTTGGGCAATGGCTCTTAAGAATTTGAATCAGTACCTTATATATGTTGAATATGAAACCTTTATTAGAGAAACTTGCTACATTCTGATGTCAGCTACATTGGTTTCGCTTATGCAAAAACCATTTTAATTTCATGCAATCAAAATTATCCACTCTATCTTCTGTGATCTTCTCTGTCTTTCTTCGGTCATGAACTCTTCCTGACCAATTTATAATTATGAAAGGCATTTTCTTCCTTTCTCCACTGATTTCTTTGTCATTGGACATTTTAATGTCAGTCATTCATATATATATATATTTGCATATATAAATATCTATATCTACATATCTCCACTATATCTACATATCTCCACTTTTGGTTTATTTTTGGTTTATGGTATGAGATGGTGATTTATACCTAATTTTGGCCAGAAATGCTTTCCAGTTTTTCCAGCAGTTTTTGTCAGTCAATGAGTTCTTATCTCAGTAGTTATCATCTTTTGGCTTATTACATATAAATATTATGCTACTATGTCCTTTTGTTTCTAAATGTTGTGTGCTTAGTCTGTTTTCTTGACCAACCTTTCTCTGTTTAATTCAGTATCAAATCCTTTTGCTGATGGCAGTTTCTAAGTTTAAGTTTAGGTAATTGTTAGCCTTCCCTCCCCCACTTTTTTCATTAATGCTTTGTGTTTCTTGAACTTGTGTTACTCAAGGTGAATTTTATTATTATATTTTGTAACTCTTTAAAGTAATTGGTAGTCTAATAGATATGACATTGTATAAGTAAATTAATTTAGGTATCACTATGCACTTTCAGAATTATCTTTTTTATCCTTAAATATAGTATCTACATTTATACACCGTAAGTACTCTAGATGTTGTTTGTGCATGGCAGAGTCCATTAGTACAATTATTTCTTTAGTCCTGGCCACTATCCTCTTGGATATGGTAGTGATATGTTGGGATTTACTTTGTGATTTTCACTGTTTTCATTATTCTTTTGGCTGTATTCTTTTGGGTTTCCACGTTGCATTTTTTTATTTATGGGGTTTTTTCATATTGTTTTATTTTTAAAATCCCTAGATTTGGGGGGAATGCCCTTTTCTTGTGGCAGTCAGGGTTAAGTGGCTTGCCCAAGGTTATAAGTATTAAGTGTTTGAGGTCACATTTGAACTCAGGCCTTCCTGACTCCAGGGCTGGTATTCTATCCACTGTTCCACCTAGCTGCATCAAGATTTCCAGGTCTTGTTCAGTTGAAATAGTTTAAAAGCATGACCTCCCCCATCTTGTACTTTAAATTGCTTTTTGAATTCAAGTTTAAGATCTTTTACTTTATCCTTTAAATTCTTTAGTATTGGATATGTCCTAATGTGCTAAGTTTTTGAGATTTTTTTGCATTCTATCTTTGTTATACAGTAATCTGTTCTTTTGTCTAATTTGATACTGCTTATAATGAAAATAATTATGAACATTGTTAGGTAACTTAAAACAGTATTAGATATAATCAAAGATTCTTTTCAGCTCTAAAACATAATGGTGCCATTAAAAAGATTTATGACTAAACAGGGAAGTTGGTTAATCAGTGATTATATATTAATATTTTAAAAAAAGGAAAAAAAAATCACAAATATTCAGTGTACTAGATAGATCCTCTCAGGGAATTTATAAAAGAATTTAGACTAGTCTCTCACAAGATGAAATCAATATGAGGGAGTTGTGTTATCACTGTTGGAGGGTGAACCAGTACCCATAAGATTATGAATCTTATTGAAATGGAAGTATCTATTTATAATGGGTTTTTTTGAGTTTTAGAAGTTTTTATCCTTTTATTAGGTGTCTGCTCAGTACAAAACACTGTAGGATTTGGGATGAAATAAAAGGTCCATATGATATACTTGTTTGCAGCATTTTCATTCCTTTTGCAAGAATTCTCCATAGTCTCTGTCTCTCTCTGTCTCTTTCTGTCTCTCTCTGTCTCTCTCTCTGTCTTTCTGTGTGTGTGTGTGTGTGTGTGTAGAAAATGATAGTTTTTCTATTTTTTGAAATATATGCAAAGATAGTTTTCAACACATCTTTGCAAAACCTTGTGTTCCAAATTTTTCTCCCTCTCTCCCTTCTCCTTCCTCTAGACAGAAAGTAATCCAATATATGTTAAACATGTGCAATTCTTCTAAATATATTTCCATTTTTTGTATTAGACTTCCTGCCATCTAGGGGAGGGGATAGGGAGTAGGAGGGAAAAATTTGTAACAGAAAGCTTTGCAAGGATCAACGTAGAAAAATTACCTATGCATATGTTTTGCAAATAAAAAGCTTTAATAAAAAATATATATATATTTTCATGTTTGTCATGCTGCACAAGAAAAATTAGATCAAAGGGGGGGTGAATGAGAAAAAAAAGCAAACAACAAAAAAGGTGAAAATTACTATGTTGTGATCCACATACAATCTCCATAGTTCTTTCTCTGGATGCAGATGACTTTCCATCGCAAGTCTATTGGAATTGCCTTGAATCATCTCATTGTTGAAGAGACCCAAGTCCATTACACTTAATCATCACATAATCTTATTGTTACTATGTGCAATGTTCTCTTGGTTCTACTCACTTCACTTAGCATCACTTCATGTATGCCTTTCCAGGCTTTTCGGAAACCAGCCTGCTCATCATTTCTTATACAACAATAATATCCTATTCCATTCATATACCATAACTTATTCAGCCATTCCCCAGCTTATGGGCATCCACTTATTTTCCAGTTCCTTGTCATTACTAAAAGGACTACTACAAACTTTTTTTGCACATATGGGTCTTTTTCCCTTTTTTATGATCTTTTTGGGAGACAAATCTAGTGGAGACACTGCTGGATCAAAGGGTGTGCAGTTTGATAGCCCCTTGGGCATATTTCCAATTGCTTTTCAGAATGGTTGGTTCTGTTTACAACTCCATCAGCAATGAATTGTGTCCCAGTTTTCTCACATCGCTTCCAAAATAATTTATAATCATTATTTTTTCCTGTTATCTTAGCCAATCTAAGAAGTGTGAAATTCTCCATGGTCTGTAAGCAATTTTTTTAAAAATAGTATTTTATTTTATTTTATTTTTGCTGAGGCAGTTGGGGTTAAGTAACTTGCCCAGGGTCACACAGATAGGAAGTGTTAAGTGTCTGAGACCAGATTTGAACTCAGGTCCTCCTAACTTCAGGGTTGGTGCTCTATCCATTGCACCACCTAGCTGCCCCTAGTATTTTATTTTTTAATAGCATCTTATTTCATTTTAACAATTACATGTTTTATAAGATTTTGAGTTCTTTTCTTCTCCCTTCCCAAAGATAGTAAGTTATACATGTACAATCATTGCAACACATTTCCATATTAGTCATATTATAAAAGAAAAATCAGAACAAAAGGGAAAAACCACAAGATAAAAACAAACAATTTTTTTTCAAACAGATTTTTTAAAAGGTGAGAATAGTATTGTGTGGGACATTGACCCTTACCCAAATTAAAAATCAGAGACTCTCAAGGTTAAAAAAAAAAAAAAGGTTAAACAGGAATTATTATGATTTCTCAAGAAAGAACAATTCCCAATAGACAAACACAAGATTAAATAGACCTTAAATTCAGAAGCCTCCACGCCATCCCCAATCTTTTTTTTCATTGTCTGGGGGAGTTTAGGCTTACACTCTAAACATGGAAATCTATCCCATAAGTAAAAGAATAAATAATAAACTCTTAATTCAGATTTCCCTGGAGAACCACTATATAGCAGATATTCTTGGATAAGAGAATTCTATTATCTAAATTCCCAAAGCCTTCATCTGCTTAAAAGAGGTACTTAAATGCCAATTAAGAGGTGGATGGGAGGAGGAAACAGGAGGGGAAATGTTCTTTCAAGATAGCGAACACCTGCAACTTTTTAGCTATAACTCAACTTGTTACTGCAAATTCTCAAGTCACAATTAGGGCATAGGTCAAAGCCACATTCCCAAGAGAGGTCTTCACTTAGTTTATCCTATTCAATATGCTTCAATCTTTATTCAGTCTCCATAGTTTTTTCTCTGGGTGCAGATGGTATTTTCCATCTGAAGTTTTGGAATTGTCTTATATCAGTGTATTGCTGAGAAGAACTAAGTCTATTATGGTAGATTATCACATAATCTTGCTGATATCATATAAGCAATTTTCTTAATAGTTGTTCTATTAACAATTTTAAATTTAGATAAGCCATACTTTTATGGATCCATAGTATTCCCCCCCCCTTTTTTTTCCCCTTTGACAACAGGTAGATTTATTTAGGAGAAATACATGATTGAAGGGATACAATAGACACCAGGAATGGTAAATATGAAATACATTTGGAGAGCATATAGTTAGATGAAACAAGATTAGATACAGTAAGGGGAAAGGTGCCATTAGAGGAATAGCTTTATGAAGGAGAGAGAGTATCTCATAGTGGGCTTAATCCTCAAAAGAACTTAGCAAAGATCTTTATCAAAACTAGATCTTCTTTACAATCTCTTTCTTCCAGGAGGACCCTATTTTTATACAGCTAAATGTCTAGTTATTCTGGAACAGCCATACCAAATGCAGAATAATTCCATTAAATAGTCAAACTAATATGTCAGCAGGATCATAAGTTGGGGAAGCAATGAATATCTCCATAGAAGATGGTCAGGCTTATTCTTAAATTGGCAGGAGGAAATACTTCAGGCTATCACAGTCAGTGACCTAAGCAGTCAGAAGATGGACACCTGCTCCTATTGGAAAGTGATTGGTCTTAGCAGGATGATTTCAGAGAGGCCTGGAGAGACTTGCATGAACTGATGCTGAGTGAAATGAGCAGAACCAGGAGATCATTATCCATGGCAACAAGACTATATGGTGATCAATTCTTTTTTTTTTTTTAATTAAAAGCTTTTTATTTACAAAACATATGAGTGATTTTTCTACATCGACCTTTGCAAAACTTTTTTTTTTTTTGGTTCCAAGCTTTTCCCTTCCTTCACCCCACCCCCACCCCTAGATGACAGGTAATCTAATACATGCTAAATATGTTAAATTATATGACAAATCTAATATACGTATACATATCTATACAGTTATCTTACTGCACAAGAAACATCAGATCTAGAAAGCAAGAAAAAAAAAAACCAACCTAAGAAGGAAAACAAAATACGTGGAAATATTCACTGAAAGCGTTAAAATGCTGTGTTGTGGTTCACACTCAGTTCCCTCAGGCCTCTCTCTGGATGTATATGACTGTCTTCATCACTGAACAGTAGGAATTGGTTTGAATCACATCATTGCTGAAGAGAACCATGTCCATCAGAATTGATCATTGTATAGTCTTGTTGCTGTGTATCATGTTCTCCTGGTTCTGCTGATTTCACTCAGCATCAGTTCATGCAAGTCTCTCCAGGCCTCTCTGAAATCATCCTGCTGGTCATTTCATCCCCCTATCATCTCTTTTAATAGAGACTACATTATCTTTAGGTGAAGGAGAAGATCAGCAGATTTCGAAGCACAAGGTGTGTACTGGGCTTCTCAGTCACTCCTGCCTCTGTTGAGGTGCAGGAAAAACATTGGGATGCTCATTACATACCTTTTGTCAAGAAAGCCAGAGGGTTTCAAGCACCAAATGATGAGGTTGGGGTAGCAATACCAGAGTTAGTTAAGAATGAAAAGAAAGGTACCATTAAAGGGAAGGCACTATGAGGAGGGGAGGGGGGGATGGACTTAGTCTTGAAAAGAACTTGACCCATTCGTAGTATTCCTTAGTTGTTTACTCCAGAATAGGTATGAGAGAGGGATGGAGAGAGAAATTGTATGTGTGTATCTTCTGCCATGTATAGTTTTACTATAGGTTCTTTTCATTATTATCATAAATGATTTTTTTCTTTTCTTTTCTTTTCTTTTTTTTTTTTTTTAGCATTTTATAGAGTATATGTTTGGCGCAACCTTATTTCATTTAGTTCTTTACATGATTCAAATTTTTGCTTAATAGCTTGTTAATACAGTTCAGCTGAGATCTCTAAAGCTATCATTTTGTTGTTACTTTGAATTTTTTTTAAATGAATCTACAACTTTCTGAAAAAATTAGCACATTTTTTTAAAAATTCTGTTTAGCTTTCAGAATAAATAAAACAGCAGTACATTTGTACCCTGACATCCACAGGGATTAGGGATGCAGAATACTTATGGATGGTAAGCATATCAAGGGAAAATCATGAGATAGTTTTTCTACATATTGGTTTTCACAAAGATTGTTTTTTAAAAGTTAAATGCTTTTCTAGAATTTTACATTGAACACTAATATACTAATTTTGTTTATAATAACTTAATTTCAGTATATAAAGTATTATGTATTCATCTTCATTAGTTTTCTTTGTCCATTTGTTCTTATTGGTTATATTTTGTACTCTGTTCTTCTAGATCTACTTTTTTTCCCCATTATATAATTTCACAAAGATCTTTCACATTGTAGTCCTCATAGTTTTAACTACTCAAGAATCTATTATGGGCGCACCTAAGAAGGACGGTGGATAAGGAATCAGGAGTGTGGGGTAGCATAGTGGATAGAGCACCAGCCCTAAAATCAGGAGGAGCTGAGTTTAAATCTGGCCTCAGACATTTAATACTTCCTAGCTGTGTGACCCTGGGCAAGTCACTTAACCCCAATTGCCTCAGCAAAAAAAAAAAAAAGAATTAGGAGTGGAGTCAGTAAATCCTGAGTTTAAATCCAACCTCAGACAATTTATTTATTAACTGTGTGATCTTGGTCAAGTCATTTAACCCTGTTTGCCTTAATTACATCATCTATAAAATGATCTGGAAAAGGAAATGGCAAGCAAACCACTCCAAGAAAATCCCAAATGGTTTTTGAAACCATTTTGAAACCAACCAAATGGTTTATGAAAAGTTGGACACAACTGAAAAGACTGAACAGTAACATGAAAGGGATTAAGCAAAGTAGAGAATAGAGTGAAACAATTAGAATTCTTCAGATACATAAGGATAAAAATTGAGAGAAGATGTGATCAAATTTTCTTTAATTATGAAAGTTGTGGTTTGGTTAAATCTTGATTTGTTTAACCAGAATGCTATGAGTAAGGAATAAGACTTGAAAGGTTTTTTGGTTTGCTTTTGTTTTAACATTAAAGGAATTATTATTGTTGTTTAACAATAATTAAAATTATTATTATTATTGTACTTGACATAATTTACATTTTTTAATAAAATGCTACATATAAAAGATTAATTATTGGCTTTGGAGTTAGAAAGACTTAGAATAAAATGCTACTGCTGATACTTAATACTGTTATGGACCTCTAGATGAGTATTTAACTTTGTATTTAAGGCAGTTTCCCCAGGAATAAGTCATAGATGCATTGTAATTTGTTTTGTTGGTGAAAATGAGAATTAACTTACATTGAGGAAGTAACAGTTTCTTAGTACATTAAATGTTATTGTACTTTATATGAACTCAATGTGTTAACAGATTAAATGGATAGAAAATGGATAGAAAAATTTCAAAAGCCCAGCAAGGATTTAAATGAATTATTGATTGACATGAAGAGTTTGGGAACACATTTGTATTCTCATATAAAACTTCTTTTTACTGCCAGTTAATGAATGATTACTAGGCTCAGTGGACTGTTACTCTCATCTAGTATGATTGCCTAGGAAATGAAAACTGGTTAAGAATTTGTAATAAATTGCCTCTAGATCACCGCAGATTATCAATAAGTAAATTATTTGCATTTTTCCTACTATAATGTGATTGAAGGGCTAATGCTTATGTTTCCTTAGGATGCTAGGCTTTTGATAGTAAACCTAAAGTTGCTTACATTTCTGCTCTTCTCTCTCTTCCTGAATATTGAGTATATAGTATATTTTTTATATTTCTTAAATTAATTTTTCCCTCTTCTAGGCCCTCTCTTACCCATTAAGAAAATAGACAGTATGATACCCATTATACATGTGAAGTCATGTAGAGCATTTTCATATTTTCCATGTTGAGTAAAAAAAGAGAAATAAAGTTTTAAATATATACTTCAATATGCACTTAGAATTCATCAGTTCTCACTCAGGAGGGGAATAGCATTATGAGTTCTTTGGAATTGTTGTGGACTACTGTCTTGATGTGGTAACTAAGTCTTTCACATTTCATCATTGTTACAATTCTAATTCTGCTCTCTTTAGTTTGTATCAGCTCATATAAGTCTTCTCAGGTTTTTCTGAGCCCATCCTACTTCTTTTTTGTTTTTTGTTTTTTTTCTTCTTTTTGGGAGGCAATTGGGTTTAAGTGACTTGCCCAGGCCACACAGTTAGGAAATGTTAAGTGTCTGAAAGCAGATTTGAACTCAGATCCTCCTGACTTCAGGGCTGGTGCTCTATTTACTGTACCACCTAACTGCCCCTATTTATTTCTTATAGCATCATCGTGTTCTCTCATAATCATATATCACATTTTATTTAGCCATTTCCCAATTGATGATCATCCCTTCAATTTCCAGTTCTTTGCCATCACAAAAAGAGTTGGGGTGTGTGTGTGTGTGTGTGTGTGTGTGTGTGTTGTGTATCTCGTTGAAACACAGACCTGGTCATGGTATGCCTGAGTCAAAGATTATACATGATTTTATTGCTGTTTCAGCAGAGTTCCAAATTGTTCTCCAAAAGAGTTGGACCATTTCACGACTCCAATTATGCATTGGTGTCCCAATTTTTCTACATATCCTTCAACATTTTCATTTTCTGTTATGTTAGCCAATCTAATGGATGTGAAGTGGTATCTCAGCATTGTTTTAATTTTTATTTCTTTAATTATTATTGATTTGGAACATTTTTATGTGATTATTGATAGCTTTAAATTTTATTATCTAAAAACTGCCATTTGACCATTTATCAAATGGGGAATCTTTAAACATAGGTTTGCAGAATTTATTGTATATTAAATATGTATGCATGCATGCACACATCTCTATGTGTGTGTGGGTTAAGTCCTCTTAAACCATTTACTGTCAGAAGAATTTAAATTTATAATCCTATTCAGTAGCTACACCAGTTGCCCTACTGGGTAATTTAAAGCTCCACCTTTAATTTTGAATTTTAGGTTATATTGTGATAGGTAAGATAGAAGAACATCATTTGAAATAATGGATATTAAGGATACTCTGCAGCTAAACTGACATGGATCTTTTAAAATATATTGTTTCTAAAATGTAATTTTAGCAAAAGTGCAGTTTACAATAGATAATCACTGTTTTTATCTTAAATACTTGCTTTATTTATAATGCTCGAATGTTTGTGTTTTGAAAATACATGTGGGGCAGGTAGGTGCAGTGAATAGAGCCCTGGCTGTGGAATCAGGAGGACAAACTGAGTTCATATCCAGCCTTAGACACTTGCACTTATTAGCTTTGTGAGCCCGAGCAAGGCACTTAATCCCATTGTCTTACCAAAAAGAGAACTGGAAATTTTAGAACTCACTTCAGTATCACTTTCATCCCCAAAGGCATTCTAAAACAGTTGTCTTATATATTTTGTTTCTTAGATTTTGAGGAGCAGCTTTAATCATTTTGAGTAGAGAAAATATTTTGTATCATTATAGTTTTGATTTTTAATATTAGACTGATTAGTAAACATGTTGTAGTATTCAATATTAGCTGTTATAGAATTACCTGTTATAAAATGTTTTTACCTTTTTCTTTTAGAAAGTGGAGCTGTTCCCAAAAGAAAGGACCCATTAACACACACTAGTAATTCACTTCCTCGGTCAAAAGCAGTTGCAAAAACCGCATCCACAGGTCTTTCAGGTCACCACAGAGCACCCAGTTGTAGTGGGCTATCCATGCTTTCTTCAGCTAGACAGGGAACTGTCCCTGCAACTACATCTCATAAGGTACTCTAAAATTGCCTAAATTTCTGTGCTATTACAAGTGAAAACGTAGAAATGTCAAATTTTATATAGAAATGCTTTCTGTAATCAAATAGTTAAGTTCCTAAAAAGTAAAGTTGCAAGCTGTGTTTCCGAAATTAGATTTCACTTAAAGTGGAATTTGGAACTTAACTATTAAAATAAATCCTAATTTTGATCCTTCAGTGTCTACTTTGTCTTCATATATTGCATTTACTTACATAGCATTCCATTTTCATTTGAAATTCTCATTTTCTAGTCATTGAAAAGTATTTATGAATCTTAACACTTTAGAGATGTTCTGTAATGTTTCTTATCTAATCTAGCCTGTGGGACCTACTTTATATGTGAAATGATGATTTCAAAAAAAGATAATTTTAATATTTAGCAATTAAATTTCTTTGGATAAAGTCTACCCCAGATCTGTTTTACACTAAATATTTTCAGAATGAAAAGGTATTTGGGCAAGTTTTGCTGGGATTAAATTAAGTATGACAAACTTCATATTTGAAACACTTATATGAAAAGCTATGCATCTGGGGGATAGAGGATCTGATTTTGAAATGTTCTTTTGTTAGTGTGGTGGGCAAAAATAAATTTCATTTGACAGAATTATAAAAAATCAGTGACTTTATAAGTGAGCACATGCTTAATTTTTATTTCATAGTGTAAAATTTTTAACTATCTGAAACCTTAAGGAAACTTGTTAGGAGGAGAGAATATAAATGTTAGATTGTGTTTGTTTCACTATTTAAAATCTCGTTTTTTAAGGGCACTCCCAAAACTAATAGGACAAATAAGCCTTCAACCCCTATGACTGCTGCTCGAAAAAAGAAAGACTTGAAGAATTTTAGAAATGTGGACAGTAATCTTGCTAATCTTATTATGAATGAAATTGTTGATAAGTAAGTTATATTATTGAATTTTCTTATATTCATCAATTTAAAATTCTTATTCTGTGACCAATGTGCATTCTGAGTGAATAAATCTGTATTTATGTACTTTTTACATTTTTAATTTTTATGATAGTTTTTACTTGGTAAAGATGTTTCATATCATAATTAAATTTTAAATTAGACATGAAAATTACTAAATATCTGATAGATTGTTAATCATTCATTAATTATTTAGATATAAGTATGAATAGATTTCCAGTATGGGATTAATTAGTATTCTTTTTCTTTATCAGTGGAACAGCTGTCAAATTTGATGATATAGCTGGGCAAGAGTTAGCAAAGCAAGCATTACAAGAAATTGTTATTCTTCCTTCTCTTAGGCCTGAGGTAAGGAAATCACTAACATTTCCCTCTTAATATCATGCATCATGGCATCTGTAGAGACAGTAAGCAAGTGCCACTGTGAATATACAATTACATTCATATGCTGTATACTATTATGACAATAGAGGAATTACAACATGGATGAAAGAGTAAGATAGATAAGGGAGTAGAAATCACAATACTATGTGTTAGTGCAAAATGATGATTAGTTATGTAGGAGAAGAAACAATATTTGCCATTTTTCAGTCATTTAAAATTTGTTTTGTGACTTTAGAATCATAGATTCTGAGCTGAAAGGGACTTTAAAGGGAAATTAATAGAATGTTCCTAAACAATTAATGTTTTGATAAAATAAATCAAAATAATCATAATTAGAAAAATAAAAGAGAACTTCTTTGAAATCTGGCCTCAATAATGCTTAGGAATTAACTCTCCAAAGTCACTGAGTTCACCAAAGTGAAGAGAGGGACAGTGAAAGGCAGAGAGACATCTGAATTCCCAGTATACTTCTTAATTGCCTTGTGGAAATGAACAGTTTGCTGACTGGGGTTCTTTACATATATATGTGTGTACAAACATACAGTTCACACACACATACATACATACACACACACATTTAGTGTTTTAAATTTGAACATTTAATAAAACAAGACATGTGGTGTATATATGTTTCTATTTCATGAGCACTACCAAAAAACTTAAAAGATTATTTTTTGCTTTTTAAAACAAAAATATAAACATTCTTTTCAAATAAAAGGATTTTGGGAAGCCTTACTTGTTAAGTCTTCATACTTTTTTTGAGGAAACTTGATAGTGCTACTTAAGGCAAGTTATTCTTTTTAGTGTTCAAACTATTTCTTTTGTCTTTGTATACTTCTTATGGAGAATGAGATCTTATTTCTTTGAAAGGTAGTAGAAAGAGCCCTGCATTTTGATTCACAGAACCTAATTCAAATTCCCTTTTTCTCTGTCACTTAGTGTCTTTGTGGTCTTGGGCAAGTCATCCTAACTTATTTTTGTTTCCTCATCTGTATATAAAACAATTTAAATGAGAGGACCTCTTTTGGCTATAGATCGCATGATTGTGCCTTAATTGCAGCCAAATTATATGGCTTATCAATTTGACTAACTTCTGTCAGCAGTTATGTGAGAGAATCAAATGCACAAAGGCTAAGTAAGATAATACTCACTGAAGTATTGATAATTCATTAAATGTGTTTTTTAAATACTTGCTGAGGTTTTTAACCTTTTTTGGGGGGGTTATGAAACAATTCTGAAATGTAATGGAATTATGGAGAAAAATGATTCTGTCATCTCTCAGATTTTCAGGAACATACCTGTTGAAAACATCAGAATTAAACTGTTCTGTGACCTTGTTACTAGGCATATTCCCAAAATAGTAACCATGAGCAAACTAAGTTGTAATAAAGAAGCATGTCAATGTTAGGACAATTATGTTTACCTTATTGTAGAATTATGGGGTAACAGAACAGATAATCTAAGCAGTCTATGAGTGATTTCAAAATAGTGGATGAGACTCACGTATCATTTGTTTCTAGATTGATAGAAGGTGATCCTTTAATCAATCTTTACATACTTATATGTGTGTGTGTATACACATACATACACATAATATATATATATGTTTTATTTATCTTATTTCATATATTATTACTCTTCCTTCTAAGGTTGTTATAAGGATCAAATAAAATAATTCGCAAAGCACTTAGCATAATGCCTAACACATAGTAGGTATAATGTAAATGTTAGCTGCTGTTGTGCTACTGTTGTTAGGTTCTCAAAATAACACTATAAGGTTAGTGTTCTTACTTTCATTTTACAAATGAGAAAACTGAGTTTTAGAGAAGTTAAGTGAATTACCCTGAATCTCACAGCTAGTAAATATTTAAGCCAGAATTCAAGTTCAAGTCTTCTAACTATAAGTCCATTATTCTATTCATTATCTTCCATATCTTTTTAAATATAACTCTCATATGGCAGTAATCATTTTCCACCTTAATTTTTTTTTTTCTGTCACTTGGTGTAAGATCTTTGAAGATAAGGAATTTTTTACTTTTCTCTTTCATAGTGTATAGCCTCAAGGAAATTATAATCTAATTGGGAATAGAAGCAACTTAAAATATAATATAAAGATATTATTGTAAAAATCTTATAGTATTATAAGAGATAAAATTAATAATTGAATGCATAAATAATAGAAGTAAATTTCATAATGCACCATGCTGTTGGATTTCAAATGAATGGTTCAAACTTTTAAGTGCTGTTGGAATTATAAATTATAAATGTCTCCCTAGAGGAAGTAGGGTTTGAGATGGGTAAGGCGTCAAAAGAAGGAAGGGAATGAAGAATATAGAGGCATGAATGGATTTGTACAGTTAACTTGCAAATAAGTTCAAAATTTTAGTCAATGATAGTCTTATGTGAGTCAATATCTACTAGCTCTTTTTTATGTAACCTGTTCGTATCTATGTCTGCACTTAGAACTTTGGACTTACTTTAGTCTAGTTCATTTTGTTGTCATATTATTCTTCAGTAAAGAAACCATGAAACCTATTGCTTTTTCTACATAAAAGTATCTTATTCTCTTTACTAACATTTATCTTCCTGGATTTCACATTCTGACATTGTCCTATGTCTGAATGAAAATAATTAGGAAATGTTTGTCCTTATTTTGTAAAGTTATTTTTTCTATTTAGTTAGTAACTATTTCCCTAGATTTAATAATTTCAATCTACCTGTAGAACAAAGTTTTAAATTAAAATGTTCTTGTATTTTTAAGTTATTCACAGGACTTAGAGCCCCTGCTCGAGGATTATTGCTATTTGGCCCACCCGGAAATGGAAAAACTATGCTGGTAAGAAATGCTGTTATGTTTTTGAAACTTCTATATTTGAGAAATTTGGAGATATATTTCAGAAATTATTTTTCTTTCCTAGGTAGTTTCTCTGATTTTTCCTTTAAAAATCTATTATCCAGCAATGTTAATAATGCTATTGTAAAATAATACTAATGCTGAAGTGGGCTTATGATATAATGGGAAAAGGTGAGTTAAACCTATAAACCTATCCCTCCTTTCACAATTAATAGTATGATCATTGGCAAGTCAACTAAATTGCTCTGTGCCTAAACTGGCTTATAATAACCTTATGAGATTCATAATGCAAATGTTATTGTCCTGATTTTACTGATGAAGGAAGTTTTTGTGTTCCTTAGAGAACTGTATAAATAAGTTGGGGAATCAGTAGTAAATATTTTTCTTAATAGTTGCATCCTGTGTAGTATTTTATAGTTTTTCCTTAATTGTATTTGAATATACTTATCCCTTCCACATCTTAACTTTCTCTATTATAGTTTTGCTATATCACAGGTGGACATGTCAACAGACAATCATAATGTCATGAGATTTCTCTAAGGACTATGAATCCTTTTGAGTTCCACATGCGTGATCATTTTTCTTGTAATAAAGTTTTCACATAAGTTTGCATATTTATGACAGTACAGCCAAAGGAAGAAGATAAAGCAGGAAGGGGATTGGCATAGGAGGGGAAAGATGCAGTAATCCCTCCCAGAGGCGAAGAGCAAGGCAGTGGCAAAAGCTGCATTCTTTTCCCTTGGGAACCACTAAACTATCAAGATAGAGAGGTCTGCTTGTCTTCCAAGAACCCCCAACTGCACAAACATTTTATACAGACTGGCACAGATTGGTACCTGTCTTGCTTCCAAAGGACACAGAAGGAATCCAGCTTGGAGTATAAAGAATGAATTATGTTGGATGAGAGTAATGCAGGGTTCATTTTGGACACATTTAGGGCCTCCTGCATGCTCTGGCTCCAATGTTTCCAGAAAATATGGCAACTCAAAAAGAAATTCAGGGGATTCCTTAAGAGCCCTTAACATCCATAAAACATTAAATGGGAGTTTTGTGGAAGTCACAAATGACACAAAATCTATGACCAAATACTTAGCCCAAATTTTACAATAAGTACTATAAACATCCTATAAAAGGAAAAAAAAAATTCAGAACTCTTCTGTGATGCAAAAGGAGGACCAAAAAATTTTCCAGATTGCAGGGATACCATATCCCCATGATATGGAAAGGATAACTATTTTTTTGTTGTTGTTATTGTGTGTTTTTTCTGCTTCCCATCTTTTCTCGTAAAAATCTTACAAACAGATTTACATAAAGGTTAGCTTGTAACCTGCTTAGTATGTGTTTTTGCTCAGTTGAAAGGAATAATGAAATAATTTCATTTTTTTAAATCTCTATATAAAAGGATATAATAAACAAGTTAAGAGTGGCTAGAAAACTGACCTTGAACTTAGAAAGTCTTGGATTTAGAGGCAGAAAGTTCTGCCTCTAAAACGTACTAGTGTGTACCATTGGGAGTCACCATCGGTGACTGCAGGTAACTTTCTTAGCCTATAAATTGGCCAGTCTGTGTCTGTGCAACAAGTATTCAAGTCATAAGTTCTCCACGCCAGTGAAATCACATCTAGACCAAATAACAATGTGTAACTATATACATATATACTACTGTGTTGAATGCTTTTTAGGTTTTAGCTATTTAGCAGATTAAAAAATAGCAAGAACTATATAATGTTCAAGTTATACAGAAACCTGGTTATTATACTTGCCAAGACTTTTTTCCTGCCATGTTTTCAAATATTTTCTGTTCTTAGATATTTTTTTTCCAAAAAAAAGAGAATGGGAAGAGATCTGGCACTGTTTTTTGCTGGCAACTCAGCTCCTTTTATTTTAAAGTAGCATTCCCAGAATAGAAAGGAAAAAAGACATCATCCTCTTAGAGCTTTTCCTTCTAGTCCTTTTGAGAAAAGGGCTGAGAGGAAGTTTACCTTTTTGCCTAAAAGAAAAAAAATCATAATTGTGTTATTATGTCCATAGTCGTGTCTTCAGTTTTGAGAAAATCTTTGTTAACTATTTTAGCATCCCAAATTAGGTCTTCTTTAAATAGGGTATTGTGATGCTGTAAGTCCTTATTTTAATATGTGGCTTTACACTTGCTTTTTTTTTTTTTTTTTTTTTTTTTACATTTTTTTAAAGGCCAAAGCAGTAGCTGCAGAGTCCAATGCAACTTTCTTTAATATAAGTGCCGCAAGTTTAACTTCAAAATATGTGAGTAACTACTTTCAATGTTTATTAATTTATGTTAAATTGTAAATTTTAATATACTAAATGCTAATAATGGTAGTGTAAATAAGAATGTTTTCTTGGAATTTTTTCCCTTCTTTAAAGATACAACAAATTATAGACTTGAAACTAGTTAGTTCATTTGTGTTTGTCACTCTTTTCTCATTATTTCCCTTTTGTGCAACATAATCATTATATGATATTAAGCATCAATCATTGTCCTCAGAGAATTTACATTTCTTCTGAGACAATACAACATGTACAAAGTAAATTAAAATATTAATATAAAATGTATTCAAAGTATCTTCAAGAGGGAGAGAACACTAATCATGATTGGGAGGAGATCAGGAAATATTTCATTTAAGAGGTAGCACCCAAACTCTCCTTTAAAGGAAGCTAAGGATTCTATGAGGCAGAGGTGAGGAGATACAGGAGCCTGCTTCGGCAAAAATAAAGTAGGCAACAGATGGAGTGTGTTATAAAAGGAATAATTGATAGGTTGGTTTGATTGAAATAAAACTTCCATAAAGTTAAATAATGTAAAATAAAACTGGAGAGCTAGATAGTAACCAGATAGCAGAGGGCTTTACATCCCAGAATAAAGGGTTTTTTTTTTATCCTTAAGGAGAAGGGAGTAGTAGATAATATTAGTTACTAAAAAGGAAACACCCAGATTCTCTGGAACTCTTTCCCTCCCCCCCAACCCCAGTCCTCGAATTTTATATATAGCTTTCCTAAACTCTACCCTTATTTCCATTCTGTTATTTATATATATCCCAATTTTGTGTCTTTTCTGCTTTTGCTTTATGATGTCCATGATGATATCCTAAAAAGAATCTAATTTGATATTAGTACATTCAATGGCAAGAGCTTCGAAAGTAGTATTGCCTGATGTTACACAACAGACATTAGCAGGGTCGATGCAGGCAAAATCATGAATATCATAATTTGACTTTTACTTTGAGCTTTCAATCAGTTAGTAAGGACTTGCCATGTGCAAGGGACATTGCTGAGGTAGCAGGGGATTCAGAGGCTAAATTCACCTCTTTGAAGTTTATTTTCTAATTAGGGAATAAATGTATACATATAGAAGTGTATGCAGAGTGTATACTAACCCTAATAGCTGGAGAATCCAAGAATGGCTATCTGGAAAAGGTGGTGCTTGAGTTGAATCAACATTTATTCAACCTTTCTACTATGCCAGACCCTTTGCTAAGCACTGAGGAGACAAATACAAGCAAAAGGAAGGAGAGCTCCTGACCTCAAGGAACTTACTTTTTTAGTCGAGGAAAACAACATATGAAAAAGGGCTGAAAAATAAAAGGAATTTAAGGAGGGGACATAGCCATGGTGGGAGTATGGATTGTAGTGAAGTCTGGAGGATGAAGTGTGACTCCTTCCTCCAGTTGGAGGTTCTGATAAGAGCTGACCAGTAAGAGAAGGGGGCCACAATACTAGAACAAGAAGCACTTGAAGCATAAGGCAGAGATGAAAATAAAATTAATTCCAGGCATAGGAAACAAAGACACAAAAATAGAAGATGGAGTACAATGTGAAGTCACTAGTGTTACTGCATTGTAGAGTGAAATGTAAGAAGACTAGAAAAGTAGGAAGAGGCCATATTGTGAAGAGCTTAGGTACAAACCAAAGGGTTTATACAGGGTCCTGGAGGTCTTAGGGCAGTTTTAAGTTACTTAAGCTTAAAATGTAGCTATTCACACTAAAGATTAATATTTCATCCTATGAGAAATAGGGAGCCACTGGAGTATTATTGAATAGGAAAGTGACAAAATCAGACTTGAGTTCTAAGAATATTGATGTAGAGAGAGTCTTGAAATGTAGGGTTTTTTACAGTAGTCCAAGTGAGGAGTGATACAAGCTTGGATTAGCATGGTAAATTATAATTCTACTACAGAAATCTCCAGTATCGTTTACCTTTTTAAAATTACATGGTAAGGGCCAGCTAGGTAGTGCAGTGGCTAGAGCACCAGCCCTGATATCAGGAGGACCTGAATTCAAATCTGGTCTCGGACACTTAACACTGCCTAGCTATGTGACCCTGGGCAATTCACTTAACCTCACTTGCCTCAGCAAAAAAACCCCCAAAAAAACAGAACATCAACATTTATTTAGGTATTAGACTACCTGCCATCTTGTATTAGACTACCTGCCATCTAGGGAAGGAGGTGGAGGGAAGGAGAGAAAAATTTGCAACAGAAGGCTTTGCAAAGGTCAATATTGAAAAATTACCCATGCGAAAACTGGAACACTGATACATTGTTGGTGGAACTTTGAACAGATCCAACCATTCTAGAGAGCAATCTGAAACTATGCTCAAAAAGTTATCAAACTGTGCATACCATTTGACCCAGCAGTGTTTCTACTGGGCCTATATCCCAAAGCGATCTTAAAGGAGGGAAAGGGACCCACATGTGCAAAAATGTTTGTGGCAGCCCTTTTTATATGGGCAAGAAACTGGAAACTGAATGGATGCCCATCATTTGGAGAGTGGCTGAATAAATTATGGTATATGAATGTCATGGAACATTATTGTTCTGTAAGAAACGACCAAATTTCAGAGAGGACTGGAGAGACTTGCATGAACTGATGCTGAGTGAAATCAGCAGAACCAGGAAAACATTATACACAGCAACAAGACTATATGATGATCAATTCTGATGGACATAGTTCTCTTCAGCAATGATGTGATTCAAACCAGTTCCTATTGTTCAGCGATGAAGATAGTCATATACATCCAGAGAGAGGCCTGTGGGAACTGAGTGTGGACCACAACACAGCATTTTAATGCTTTCAGTGAATATTTCCCTGCATTTTGTTTTCCTTCTTAGGTTTTTTTTCTCTCTTTCTAGATCTGATGTTTCTTGTGCAGTAAGATAACTGTATAGATATATATATACATATATTGGATTTGTCATATAATTTAACATATTTAGCATGTATTAGATTACCTGTCATCTAGGGGTGGGGGGTGGGGGAAAGGAGGGGAAAAGCTTGGAACAAAAAAAAAAGTTTTGCAAAGGTCAGTGTAGAAAAATCACTCATATCTTCTGTAAATAAAAAGCTTTTAATAAAAAAAAAGAAAAATTACCCATGCATATGTTTTGCAAATAAAAAACTTTAATAAAATTTTTTTAATTATATGATAGTGTGAAAAATATGAAAAAATTACAATAGCTAACAAAACTTTTAGTTGGAAAAAAATAAATTTTGTCTATCAGAAGTTAGAAACATTGTGTTTTTACTAAGGGGAAGACTTTGAGGATGCTTTTGTTACTTCATATACGTAAATTTTTTTGAATTAAGGTTTTTTTGCAAAAAAAAAGAGAAATAAAATTTATAGTAAGGACACTTTCTTGATATAAAAACTTTGTTTCATTTGTACTTAGATATGTAAATGATGATGTGTACTATATTAGCTTTCCCAGAGATAACTTGGATTTTAATATAAGTTAAAACATTAAGCCGCAGAAAAAATGTTGGAATTTTAGCTGTAGGTGGCAGGGCAGGGGATCGGATAATTCTGAGGAAGAAAGCCTTTCAGCTTTCCCTCAAGACATACTATGTTATGGTTGTTCTAGCTATTGGTGTGGTTTTGATTGTAGATTTCTTTTATGAAAGTATGCATATAAGTTTTGTAGTCATAGTGAGTGAAATGAATTCTTAAAGCAGCTGAACTAAAATCATTTTCTGACAATGAATTTGTATCTTCTAGTCCACTAGTATTTTCTTAAAATTATTCTCCAAATTCAGTTGGACAAATGTTTATTAGGGTACCAAAGACTTTGGAAGTTAACTAATTTAATGTCACATTCAGATTTCTCCCCAGTCTTGGCTTAAATGCCCTTGAGAAAATCTCATCTCTTAAGGATAACATATTAGCCTATTCAGTTATTGGACTGTTAGTTATTATAAAGCTTTTTCTTATGTTGAATTCGGATAAGCTTCTTTCTAACTTTATCCAGCCTTCAAAAGCAGCACAAAATAAGACTGCACTCTCTTCTTCATGATACCCTTTTATGAAATATACTATAATTGCCCTTAGACTATTTTCAAAGCTAAATATGCTCAGTTTTTTTAACTGTTCCTTAAAAATCACGGGGCCTAGACTTTTTTCATTATACTTGTTTCCCAACCTCTGAGGATATTTACTTTGCCAAAACTTTTTTAAAAAACCTGACGGAATTAAGCATATTATTGCAAATAAATGAGCAGCACAAAATATAGAGGAACTAAAAAACTTTGGAAATTCTCTGGACTTCACTTTTCTCATTTGTAAAATCCAAGGGTTGAACTAGTATTTTTTAATGTGCTTTCCATTTCTAAGATGTATAATTTATATTATTTCACATTGTCTAAATTATGTATTTCCACTAACATAGTCCAAAATTATATTAGCCTTTTTTAACAAGAGTATTTGAAGATTGAATATTGATAAGTTTGTGACCCAAGTGAAATACTTCAAATCTTTTACAAATATTTGTCACATATCTTTTCTTATTATGGTTTAATAATCTTATTACAAAAATTTGGAAATGTTTTGATTAGCACAATTTAAATGTTTAAAATAAAGGAGCTATAAGATGTAGCATGCTGTTTTTTTAAAAATCATTTAGAATAGTTTTTTTAAGTAGTCATTAGCCTATTAGAACTTAGCTACTTCATGAAATATATAAAGTAAAACAATCATCAAAGCAGCTTTGTACAAAGGTTAAGTATCTGTAACTTTGAGCCAAGTCTCTTTTGATGATAGAGTTAAGATAAGGGAGGAGAGATATCATAGAAACATATTTCCAGCTAAGCTTGTTTGTATGCCTCCATATGCTCCAATTGGCTCCATATGCATTACTAAGGCACCTAAGAAAGGCCTAAGTTGACTGAATTTGGCAATTTAGAAATGTTTTGATAAGAGAGGCCAAAGTGGCTCAGGATATCTGGAATTTGTTGTCTATTCTTGGTGTTTATGATATTGAATGTCTTTAAAATTTTCAGAGATATTATTCATTGGGAAATGTGTTTTCTTTCACCCCCTCAAATATATATATGTATATATATGTATGTATTATTTGCTCTCTATCCCAAATTTTTTCTGTTCACAAAAGAAAGAAAACAAAAGTTGTCTTTATTCTTTTTTGTTTTAATTTTTAAATCTGAATTAAATCTTGATGAATGTTTTCTTCTTCCTCCACTCCTTAAATTTATATTGAAACAAAGGAAAAAATCAGGTCTATTTACCCTAAAATTACAATCATAGAAATATTAAGAGATGGAATGATTTTGAGGCAAAATGTGTAACTATTTAATTCTTTGTTTTTAGGTAGGTGAAGGAGAGAAATTAGTAAGAGCCCTTTTTGCTGTAGCTAGAGAACTTCAGCCTTCTATAATTTTCATAGGTAAGACATGTTTTCCTGATAATGGCATTTAGCAATTCCCTTTCTTCAAATATGATAGAGCTCTTTTTTTTTACTCTATTAATTTATTTATTTTCAGTAGTATTTTATTTTTCCAAATACATGTAAAGAGAGGTTTCAGCATTCATTTTTGTAAAACTTTGTGTTCTAAATTTTTCTCCTTCTATCCCTTCTCTCTCCCATCCCCAACACAGCAAATAATCTGATATAGGTTAAGTATGTGCAATCCTTTTGAACATATTTCTATATTTCTCAAATTTTGCAAGAAAAATCAGACCAAAAGGAGAAAAAAAAAACACAAGAAAGAAAAAAGCAAACAAACAAAAAAGATGAAAATACTGTGCTTCAATCCACATTCTGTCTCCATAGCTCTCTCATTGAATGCAGTTGGTGTTTTCCATCCCAAATTTATCGAAATTGTTGAGCTCTTATTCTTTTAGTACTTAAATATGTGCTATCATGGCCATGAATATAGATAGCACCCTATCAAAAACTCTTGCTTTCTGTTTCACTCTTATTCATTCCTTTCCATAAATCTTCTACAAGAGACTCTCCCAACATGCTGAGGAGCTCCAACTAGATCTTTTGATTTTATACGCATGCTCTTGCAGCATGTAGGCTGTCCATCTATAACTGACTTATAACAGGGCAACCACTTTTTCTATTCAGAAATCTCTTTGTTATATTTTTACTTTGCTCATTGATAATGTGCTGCAATATGTTTACCACCACACACCTTGCACTTAACCTTGACTTAAAATTTTGATTCCTCATGACTTATCTATGAATTACAATGTAAAATTATTACTAGAAAGATAGTCATATTAAAAGGATGAGAGAAGGAAATTTGTAGTAATTAAGAGCACTATAGGCATCTTGCCTATATTACTGCTCCTTTTCAATTTGGAGCCCAATTCATTGTCCATCTATCATGTTTTGTTAGTTAAAGTATGTGACATGCTCTATAGATAATCCAAATGACTGTATATTGTAGCCTGGTCATTTTTGTATTTCTTGCATGGATAGTTAGGCCAAATTCTTTTGAGTGATTATGGATTTCATTTTGGCTGCTCTGCAGTGTTATGGGGCTTGATGCACCCTCCAATGTATCATCCACAAACAGGAGCATCTGGAGGACCTCATCTATAGGGAGTCACTCTTCCATTTGGACTTTACTGGACATCCTCCATGACAATGAAAAACATCTTTGGTGAGCATATGTCTCCCTGTTTTATGCCTCACTTGATATTAAAATCAGAGGATTGTCAACACTTAAACTTATTGTTGCATCTTTGAAGAAACTTTGTGTAATCTTAATATATGATTGGGAGACATCTTGATGAAGGAAACCTTTAAGACTACATTTTCTTCTGTCAGAGTAGATGATTTTTCATTCAACGAGCAAGGTTCTTTTAAGCTTGATATTTTTCAATCAGCTGTTTGACTAGAAAAATTGTCATCTGCCACAGAATATAATTTGCATCCTACCTGTTCTCTTCTTAATTCTTCATCAAGAATACCTTTTGTGTGTGTAAGTTCTCATAAAGATATTGTAGAGCTGCAAGAATAGACAAATTAGTCATTACTGATAATCTAGTTCTCTTTTTTATTTTCTTATAATAATAACAGATTTGATTTCCCCCCCTTCTTTCAGATTCCTTAAAGAATTGATCCTTCAGTGCCTTTAAAGTTGTCTCTTAGTTTTCCCTTCTCTTTTCTTTAGTGCCATTTCTACAATCTCGTAAATTATATTAGGCATCGTTGATTTTAGCTTCCATATTGTCTTTGATGTTATTATAGAAACTATGTAATTCTTCACCTTCTCCTTCCTTTTTTCATTTTTTTGTCCTTTCCTTTCCTTTCTCTTAGATTCTATCTCCCCATCTCTCTCACAGGCTCAGTCTCCCTACTGATCAGCATGGGAATTTTGACATATTTCATTTCTGACCTGGACTAGTTCACTACTTTTTAGGATAATTTTTAGCTCTCCTTTCATCCCACACCTACTCAAAAGTTCATCATATTAATACTCAGTTTAGTGCAGATTCCTGATGGGCATATTCCAGTGCACCTCAAAAATCTCAAACTTGAGAGATCAGTCAGCTTCATTCTCTCAGTAATCCCTGATAGCTGAGATTATGTGTGATTTTCTAATTATGGATATTTAAATGTCTGCCATCCATAGTTTCCTCACTGTGGCAGTTGACTTATTTTGATTAAGCTTAATTTGGAAATAGTAATTGTGTCTTTGTCTATTAATTTCCATTTTTATGCATCAGTAGGTTAGTTAAGTAGGTCAGATTCAAAATATTAGTTTTTCTCATTTTTATTTTTCTAAATTTATTGGGTTTTTGATTTCTCCTGCACAAAAAATGATGCAATAACTATACATATATTCGATTTCTTAAGTATTCTAACATAATTATCATGTAGTGGATATCCTGCCATCTAGGGGAGGGGTGGGGAGTAGGGGGGAAAAATTTGTAACAGAAAGCTTTGGAAGGGTTAATGTTTAGAAATTACCCATACATATGTTTTGCAAATAAAAAGTATTAATAAAATAAAAATAATAATAATAAATAAATAAAGTCACAAGTATCAACACTCAAAAAAAAATTTATTGGGCTTTGACTTTTGTAACTTAACAAGTCACTGATCTGCATATAGATTAGCAGTAACCAGCCATTTTTTATCTATTGAAGTTTGGAAAGTTTCATTTTTTTATGACATTCAGTCTTTACCATGCTCTGAACTTCATGATTCTCTTCTTGAAAAAAAATTAATAATTTACAGTCATGTGATTTCTGAATAGAAAATTAACTTTTGGCCTTTGTTATATTTTTCAAGATAACAGAATCATATTTTTCACTGTCCTTTCCTACAGTCATCTTTGCATTGAAGACTCCTCAGTATTAAAGTATATTTTGATTTATTTTAGGAAGGATTTAATAAGTTTTTCATAAATTTTTCTACAATTATATCATTTGTGACAAAAGTTATCACATAAATTGCCAGTATATTTGGTGATGCTTTTGCAAAATGTTTTATAGTGAAAAATGATCAGATATTCTTTGAAATTATATTTTTTTAGCCTTTGTGGGTGTTATAAAACCTCCTTCTTGAAAAACTTATGAGCAGGAATGATCATATATCTTCTGGTTTTATAATGAAAATTCCAGTATTTATTTGATTCTTTTCAGTGTTATTAGTATTTTCAGTTTCAATTCAACGGACACAAAGATCAACACTCTTTCATTTCAAGTACTATCTGCTAAATTAATATTGCCTTATAACTTTTTTGTTGTAACATAGTTTTAATTATTTGATTTGTGCACTCTTTTCATCATTTCCTACCACTGTCACCATGCCTGCAATAGTAGATTTGAAGACTATTTTGGTATTTCTTTGTTTTATTTGTTGATATAGCCAGTGAATTCATTTTTAACTAGTCATTGGAAAACAGACATAAAAATTATATCAATAAAACATTTTTTTTAAAAAACAGACCTATTTTGTTATTTCAAACCTTTTCAGCATGGTAGAAGTACCAAGAGAGTTTATTATCTTTTTATTATCCAGATATTTCTTTGTGCTCCTAGAGGACATTGGAATAGGATTTTTGTGGTGGAAAAGGGATATTAGTCAGCAAATATCATTCATTCAAGATGGAAAAGTTCAGAGTAATGTTAAAGATTACATGATGACTTAAATTGGTTTCCCTCTGTTAATAATTTTCAACATCTAGCTCTTAAAATAAGAAATAAATTATATAGAAATAATTTTAAATGATTTAGATAGTTTGGCCATTGATAATGGTGTCATCTTTGTCTTTTTCAGATGAAGTTGATAGTCTTTTATGTGAAAGAAGAGAAGGAGAACATGATGCTAGTAGACGTTTAAAAACTGAGTTTTTAATAGAATTTGATGGTGTAAGTGTTCTTTGTGATCTTTATTATTTGTTTTAGAATATTTTCATTCTAAATAATCCAAATTACAAATATAATTTTTGTGTGCAATATCTTATTACTAATATGTATTTTTTAATATATCACTTAAAATCTTTAAACAAATTTCTTTTGATTCATCTCTTAGGTACAGTCTGCTGGAGATGACAGAGTCCTTGTAATGGGTGCAACTAATAGGCCACAAGAGCTTGATGAGGCTGTTCTTAGGTAAATATTTCTTTGTCTTTCTGTATTTTTAAAAGTTACATTACACTTTAACATTACTTTCCCCTCATTTGCCTTCTCTTCTTCCTCCTGATTTTCTATCCTTTAATTATGTGGAGTTGATGATCATTTTTTTCTCTCATGATTTTTCCTTTGTCCTCTTTGATTATCAATTGTATCAGCTTTTTGAAGGTAGACCATATTGTTGTTAACATTTAAATTTTTCTTAACACAATGCTTCACAAATGCTTTACTCCTCTTGAGTTAGCCATAAGGACTACTAACTAGTAGATGAGCATAATTAAAATGTTTTCTTTAAATTTAAAGCTACTACATTTTCTTTTCTAATTGAGAATTAGCACCCTAACCCTCACTTTTTTTCTTCTGTATTAAAATATAGATGGAGGAAAATGGGAATTATGTGAACATATATTCTGATTTACTATATTACATTCAAACTCAAGATTCAAACTCAGAACATACTTATATATTCTATAGAATTTTCTTAGAAATAATAATCCTTAAAATTCTTAAAAATAAATTCCACAAAATGGTACCTTAGACTGATTGCCAAACAACTTAATGAGTAATCTCAAACTCCATCCGTACCCTCTAGAATCTGTCAAAAAATGTTTTTAGCAATTACACAATTTTAATTAACTTTATTTCTATAGACCCAACTTTGCCAAAGCTAGATCTCCAAAAGTTTTTCCCCTTAAGGTGATAGTCAGTAATGTTAATAAAAATCTTTCCCAGTGTTCTTCCTAACTGTGCCTCTTAAAAGTTTTTCTTTCTGGCTGCATTTACAATTTTTCAAGATAACAGAATCTTGCTCTCAGACATTCGGCAAATACAGAGGTATGGACAGACAAAATGACAAGATAAATATAATTAAAATACTTATAAAGTAAATCCTATTTTAAGATGTATTATAATTTAAAGATCCTTTCTCAGGTAATTTTCCCTAGGTCCATGACCAAACAGTCCTTTTGCCAAATAATTCCCAGTGTCTGAAGAGACATCCCAGGGTGGATCTTTAGGAATGAAAATAATCCATGACCATTCTCCTATCTTCAGTGTCCCAAAAAGGTGAGGAGAATATAAGAGAGGAAAAAAGTACACATATCTTAAATCCCTTATGTTAGATTTTTTTCTGGCCAAATGTTCTTATTCAATACTGTCACACCCTTCCCCATTGAACTACTTTAGGGAACTTTGCCTGGGATGACTACTCATCCCTATCAGGTACCTTTGAATTCCTCCTCTAAGTCAAGTCTGTTTTGTAAAGTTTAGTCAATCCAGACTAATTGGCTCCTCTTTTTATTATTTTTTAATCATTTTCTTATCATTTGCTAATTTTGACTCACTCTTTTGAAATGTTGAATTCTTCTTGTTCTCCTTTTTTATGAAGTAGCCAAGTACCCAAACAACAAAGCCACAAACTTGGAAGGGGCACTCATTTTTGTTCTCCAGGAGTGTGGTCAACCCCAATTTGATGATATTATCCCAGATGAGCCCCTGTATTGTTATAAGTAAAATTCTCAATCCCCAAAAGGGTGCAGTAAATGAACAACCTCATGATGAATAAAACAGTTGAAACTTTTAATATAGTCTGCAGAAGTGGGTGTAAAAACTCCATATGAATTCACATACTGATACAGAAAGGAAAAGTACCTTTTATACTATAGGATTAGTCCTACTCCCCCCTTCAGAATTCTGGTTGGCCAGAGCCCTTCATGTTGCTTAGACATGTTCCTCCTCCCTGCTTATACATCCCATATTTAAAAATGGCAAGTAGCTCAACCTTTAGATTGTATCACATAATATGCAATGAACCTATTAAGTAAGCACAATGAAGAAAAGCCTTTTCCCAGTCATTGACCTAGCCAGTTAGGCCAGTTTCTAGCCCAGCCCCCTTTATCAGGACTTTGTAATTAGGCTAGTTCCTTCTTCTGAAAGCTGATTGGTCAGTAGTGTTTGTTATCCTACATTACCTTGAAACTTGAAACATCTTATGGAAACCCAATTTTTGAGTATTTCTCACAAATATATTTTGATTCAGTTATAAATTACTATTACTTATAAGCTTAGTATATCTTTTGAATTTATTAGTTAATATCTTTTTTATAGTAAAGACAGCAATATGCTGCCTTTACTATCACCAAAAAAAAAAGATCAGTATTACCTAATAATTTTTAAAGCTGCCATTAGTGCCTTTTGTTTAATACCACAGACCTTTCCAGAAACTCCTACCCATTGAGCATCCCTTATAACAATGAAAAAGTTATGCAAAATAAAACAATTTTTTTGGCAAGTATTTGCAACTTTCAGCATTCATAGCTCCTCACCTGTTATGTGTCCTATAATCAAAAAAGCCATTACAATTAATCATTTTGTTTGTCTTTCAGTGTTGTTTTTATTTATATTATTATGATCATTGTTATTCTAGTTTTGCCTATTTTACTGCCATATAACTTTTCTCATGCTTCTTTCAGTTCCTTACATTTGTCATTTATTACAGTGCAAGAATATTCCATTAGTCATATGTTCAATCATTGTGCTTCAGGAACCCACTTTGTTCACAATTTTTGACTCTCACAAAAGTTCCATCTATTATTTTATGATCGTAGTAAGTGAAGCAGATAAGTTAAATTTAAAGTGAATGATATATAAAAAAGCACTTGTTTAAAACATTTTTTATTTTTAAAAAATCAATTTTATTTTCAAGTTTGCATTCTTTTTTTCTCACTCTTCTTCCATCACCCTTAGAAAAGACAAGTAAAACAAAACCTATTATAAAACTATATACTCAAGCAAAACAAATTCCCACACTGGCCAAGTTTGGAAAAAATAATGTGCTTTAGACTGCACTCTGAATTCATCACCTCTTTATATGTAACTGAGTAACATCTTTCATCATCAGGACTCTGGGACTGTGTTTGGTCAGTGTGCTCAAGTCTTTCAAAGTTATATACAATAATTTTTCTATAGAACCTCCTTCAAGATTTCTCTAAAATATCTTGAATTTACACTTTATTTTTAGGTAAATTTAACATTTTAAATTCAAATTTTTTGTAATTGATCAAAACTTTTTTTTTAGGCGTTTCATCAAACGAGTGTATGTATCTTTACCAAATGAGGAGGTAAGTATATATTTTTACTTACAATTATAATTATTTGCAAGTGCCTCTTTAAAAAAAAGAAAAACAAATAAGGTTCTTAGTTTCAATTTATTTAATTTCTATGCCATTGCAAAATTTAAGTTTTTTTTTTGTTGTTTTTTTTTTTGCTGAGGCAATTGGGGTTAAGTGACTTATCCAGGGTCACACAGCTAGGGAATGTTAAGTGTCAGAGATCAGATTTGAACTCAGGTCCTCCTGACTTCAGGGCTGGTGCTCTATCCACTGCGCCACCTAACTGCCCCTAAAAGAGATACTTTTGAGGAAGGAGAGTATCTTTAATTTAATATCTAAGTGTTTGGTAAGTAAAGTACATGGTTATGTTTTGTCAAAAGAATAAAATGAATAAGAATGAGTAAGAAAGTTTTTACCCTCAAGGATTTTACATTCTGGTAGAAGAACTTACCTCATGATGAGTACACAAATAATTAAAGGCAATAGTTTATATCATAACAATGGTTTCTTGTACCATAAAAGTTAAGAGGAGACAGGAATCATATGTTGCCTGGGTAATTAGAAATTTCATGGAGAATGTCGAATTTGAAATCATTTTTACAAATATAGCACTTCTCTGTGTTTTAATTATGGTCTCTTTTTTGGTAATCTCATTCACTTTCATGGTTTCATTTAACTTTGAGAATAATTCCCATATCTTTTACTTCTAGCCCCAACCTTTTCCAAATTCTGTTTAACATTTCCAACTGCAATCTGGATATCTGTGCTTGGACTTCTTAGGAATATCTCAAATTCAACAACATATCTGAAACTGAACTTGCCCCCTTCCTTTTCACTACCCCCAAATCTATTAATAATGTCTCCATTTTTATTGATAACATTGTCCTGCCAGTCACCTAAGCTTGAAATTACAATCATCTTTGGCTCTTTTTTTCTCCCCCCCCCCCCATCTTTCTCACCACCAACTACTTTCTGCTCCTGTCATTTCCCAAGTTTCTAACATTCCCAATGGTAGAAAACCATTGTTTAGCAACTCTTAAGTCTGCCCTTTCCTTTCTACTTGACCATCCTAATTCTAATTTGTCTGCTATAATAGCTGTTTGGAAAAAAAAAAAAAAAAAAACAAACCAAAAAAAAAAAAACCTGTTTTACTAGTCTTTCTATTTCTGGTCATCTTTTATAATCCTTTACTTTGATATTCTTTATTTTCTACTCAGATCACATCATTTTCATGTTCAAAAACCTTCAGTACTTTAATGCCTTGACTTGGAATTCAAGTACTTTTATAACCAAGTTTTAACCTGTGGTGCTGCCCTTTACTTACATTATACTACTCCACTTCACCAGTTCTGTATTCTATTTAAACTATTACATGGTAAACTTGGAGTCAAGAAGACTTCAAGATATTTCATATCTCAAGATTCAAGATGTTTCATAACTATGTGAACTTAGACAAGCCAGCCTCTGTTGCTTGATTTCCTCATCTGTAATATAGGGATTATGTTAGCACCTGCCTCACATGGTTGTTGTAAGGATCAAATGACAAAATGTGTGTAAAAAACACTTTGCAAGCCTTAAAGCTTTATGTAAGTGTCTGCCATTTTTATCATCATTCCCTTTTTTTTTTCTTTTCTTTCCCCATCTCTACTTTTGTTTAGCTGATACCCAATACCTGGAAGCCTTTCCACCCTTTATCCCTATCTTTCTAATCCTTGCCTTCTTTCAGGTTCAGCTTTGGGCATACTCTCCTTAAAGATGATTCTCTGGTCTCCATCCATACATCCTATGTTTGGAAGTGATCTTTCCATCCTATACTTCCTTATAGTATATAATTTCAATATTTTTTTCCATTTATATTTTAATTTATATTACTTATATATTACAGAACTACATGTTTTGTCTGCCTTTGCAAACTATTAAGCTTCCAAGCTAGTTGAAGGCAAACTATCTCATTTCTTCTTTGTATTCAGGTGCCTTTTGCACAATATTCATTTATTTAGTAAACAATGGTTCAATTGAATATGAAGAGCTAGAGAGAGGGAGGTTTTGTAATTCAGTTAACAGATAGAAAGCTAAACTGAAGTCAGAAGTATATTACCCAGTCAGTTCAGGCATTTATTATGAGTTTACTATGTACCAGACATTGTGCTTTACTGAGCACAAATACAAAAAAAGAGGAAAAAAGCATAGTCTCTATTTTCAAAAAGCTTATGCCCTATGGGGGGACAAAATGCATGTAATTATTATCTAAATACAAAATACATATGCAGAACAGATGGAAGATAAACTTATAGGAGAAAGGCTTTCATTGAAAAAGGTGGATGGGAGATGAGGGAGAAGGAAAGGCCTCTTATAAAAGTAGAATTTGATCTTAATCCTGAAGGATTCATGGAAAGGATCCTTGGAACTGAAGACATAGAAGAAAGGTGAGAGAACATTCCAGACATGGGGGATAACCAGGACAAAGGCAAGGAGACTAGAGATTGAAGATAAAAATGTTATGTTCCACGATCAGCAAGTAGTTAGCATAGGTGGATTGGATGGTACAGGAGGAAAATCTAATGTAAGAAGACTAGAAATTTAGTAAAGGGATAGGTGGTGAAGTCCTTTAAAGCCCAAACATGGTATTTTGCATTAATCCCAGAGGAATATATTGAATTAGGGAGATGATGACATAGTCAGACCTATGGAAGATCACCGTGGCAACTAAGTGGCAGTTAGATTGGAGAGAACAGAGACAAGAGACAAGGCAATTATAATACTTCAAGCAAAAGGTAAGGTTCTGTACAAGGATGGAGAATGGAGAGAAATGGATGTATAGGAGAGATGTTGTAAAGTTATAAGTGGCAACATTTGGTGATAGATTGGCTATATGACATCAGTTTGAGGGAGAAATTGAGGATGTTAGCAAGGTTGCCAGGCTTACCTTACATAACGCTATTCTTGATTTGAATTATAGCCTTCAATCCCTTGATCCCTCAATTCTTTTTCAGATTATCTCCCTTGCACTAGCCACTTTCTTCTTTCTTCCTCCCCATCTTAACTTTTTTTTTATGGATTTTTTTTATTAAAGCTTTTTATTTGCAAAGCATATGTATGGGTAATTCTTCAACATTGACCCTTACAAAGCTTTCCATTACAAATTTTCCCCCCCTAGTCCCCACCCCTCTCCTAGATGGCAGGAAGTCTACTACATGTTAATTATCTTAAAATACTTGACAAATTGAATATATGTATACATATTTCCACACTTATCTTCACATCCTTCTGCTTAGTCTAAAAACAAAAACCAATGACATTACTGTACATAATGTCTAGAACTAGAAATCTCAGGTAGTCATACAAAGTAGGGACTATTTCACAGAAAAAGCAACAGCATTAATTTCACTTGTATGCTGATACTTAATTGACACCTATTTTAGAGGGTTGTGCAGATCAAATGAATGATTTGATTTGCTATTTAGAGCACTTTGTGCAACTTAAAGTACTATATAAATGCTAACTATTATGTGTGGGCAGAATTCTCTGGGACCTTTGTCTATTTCAGCAGTTCTATAAGTTTTTTACTGCTGATACTATTGGAGAACAGAGGAAAAACATGTAAAGAGGATGTACTTTTCTTATTTTGTTGTTTTTTTCTATGAAAATATAAATGTATAATAGCTCAATAATTAATTTATGGACTATATGGAGGATTTTTTTCACATTATCATATTTGATCTCTACACCATTCCTGTGTTACAGGCAGTAAAAATAATACCAGCCAGTTTCAAAGTTGTGAGTTAGCTTGCTTTGGTTACAGCTTTGACTGAGATAAAAGGTTTAGATTTAGAAAGTCAATATATGAACTTAAGTCTGTGGTTAAGTTGATAATAGGGAATTGAAGTGGAATCAATATGGAAAAATCTTAAGACAATATTCTCAGGCTATAATTGAGCTTATTGACTCCATGAAGAATTGAAACTACCTTAATATGAAGGGATTTGAATGCAAACAATGAAAAATCTGCCCATCTTAACTTCTTGGTGAACCATTTCAATTCTTTCTTTACTATCCTCCTTTCTTGAATCCCTAGCCCTCTTTGTCATATTGCCAATTATGTCCAACCAACCTTTGCCTTAGTTCACTGCCACCATGCACCACCTTCAGTCCTGCTAAATGAAGATGGAAAACATAATGCAGCCATTCTAATTAGATCCACTACAAATTTATGTTAGATAACCTCAAATGGGTCCTCATTGCTTCTGGACAGCCCTATTATACCTCACTTATCAACTCACTGTCTTTCTTACCACAGCATAGGGATTATTCCAAATCTTTTCATTCCTCCTCAAATCTCACATGACTACTCCTCCTCCACTTGCTTAGCTGAGAACTTTGCTCCATATTTTATAGAAAAAAAATTGAGAGTATTCACCAATAATTCCTTCTTCCTCATCTCATCACTATGAGGCCTGTCATTATCTCCCCTTTCATCCCTGTCTCACATGTTGTGGTAGCCTTATTCCTTACCTCTACCTATTCTATTTCATTCTATCCCATCTCCTCTAACAGATTATCTCCACAATTATTCCCACCCTTTCATTTCTTTTTTTTTCTTTTTTAATATATTTTTATTTCATTAAATGTTTCCCAATTACATTTTTAAAAAATTATAACCTTTTTTTATTTGAGTTGCAAATTCTCTTCTTCCTTTTCATCTCCTCCCCTACCCTTTGAGAAGGCAAGCAGTATATTAATTATACATATGAAGTCACACAAAATATATTTCCTTACTAGCCATGTTGTAAAAAAAAAACATACACACAAAAGAAAAAACATGTGCTTCAGTCTGCAGTCATAATCCATCAGTTTTTTCTCTGGAGATTCGTTAACATTTTTTCATCATGGATCCTTTGGAATTGTATCATTGTCTTGATTAGAGCTTCTTAAACTTTTTAACTCTCAAGCCTTTTTTGCTTGAGCAATTTCTACAAGACCCTGGGTACATACAAATCAGATTTCTACTGATAATTTTTTTTTTTTAATCCCTGCATTCAGTTATGAGACCTCCAGATGGGGTCACAAATCACAGTTTAAGAGGCTGGAGCTTTGATCAGATGAACCAAGTCTTTTACACTTGATCATTATGAACATTTTTCTCTTACTGCCTATGACTTATTTTCAGTGTCTTCTTGTCTGCTGGCTCATTTCCTACTGCCTCCAAATAGCCATGTCTTCCCTATCCTGAAAAATTGAACTTCAACCTGTGTTATCATATCTCTTCTGCCCTTTGTAGCTAAACTCTTCAAAAAGACCTTCAATAATAGGTGCCTCCATTTTCTCTTTCCTCTTTTTCTCCTTATCTCATACAGTCTGGTTTCTGACCTTACCATTCATGAAAACTACTTTCTCCAAAGTTAATAATTACCTTTGAGTTGCCAAATCCATTGGCCTTTTCTCAGTCATTATTCTCCTTGACCTCTTTGAAGCCTTTGATTTATTGATCACTCTTTCCTCCTAGATTGTATCTTCTTTCTGGATTTTGGAATAACCCCCTTCTCCTGGTTTTCCTTCTCTGTCTCCTTTGCTAGAACTTCAATCAGATTATCCTTTCCTACCCATAAGTGTCCTCCAGAATTTTATCCTAATCTCATCAGCTCCCATGGATTTAAGTATCATCTCTATGCTAATGATTTTCACATCTATCTTTCTCTTGGCTGATCTCCAGTCTCACATCTACAACTGTCTTCCTGACATCTCAAAACGGATGTCCAGTAGTCATCTTAAACTCATTATGTACAAAACAGAACTTTTCCCCAAAACCCTCCCCTACTTCTACCTTCTTTATTATTGTAGAGGGCAATACTCTCCTCCCAGTCTGTCAGGCTCATAACTTAGGAGTTATCCTGGGAACACACACACACACACACACACACACACACACACACACCCACACACCCACACACACAGAGTCTGTTGTTGAGAAGAATGAATATCACCTTTGCAACATCTCTCAAATACACTCACTCCCTTTTTACCTCTGATGCTGTTATCACTCTAGTTCAGGCCCTCCTCATCTAATGGGTTTGCCAGTATCAAGGCAAACTTCCCCACTCCAGTACATCATTCTTTAGTCTCTAAAGTGATTTTCCCAAAGCGTAGGTCCAGTCATGTCACCTTGTACTCAGTAAACTCCAGTGGCTTCCTGTTGTTTCCAAGAGCAAATTCAAAATCCTCTGTTTAGCATTCAGAGCCTTTCATAATCCTGTCCCCTACCTACCTTTCCAGTGTTCTTATACTTTACTCTCTTATAGATTCTCTTTGACCCAGTGACATTGGCCTCCTCAGTGTTTCAGGAATAGGACATTCCATCTCTTGGTTTTAGATATTTTCTCTAGCTGTACCCCCATGCCTGGAATGCTCTCCTTCTCCTCCTCCTCCTCCACCACTCAGTCTTCTGAGTTCTCTGGCTTCTTACAGTTCAAACCAAAATCTCTCACCTTCTACAGAAAGTCTTCCCTAGTCTCTCTTAATTCCAGTGCCTTCTTTGGTCTACTATTTTCTAGTTATCCTGTTTATAGCTTGCTTTTATATTTGTTGGCATGTTGTTTTCCATATTAGATTATAAGGTATTTGAAGACAGGGACCTTTTTTTGCCTCTTTTTTTGTTTTCCCTTGTGCTTAGCACAGTGCCTGTCACATAGGAAATACTTAATAAGTATTTGTTGATTGCTCCATTGATGCCTTCAACAGTAATATAGGAGTAGGGAAAAGAGGAAGGTTTTGTAGGAAAAATAATAAAGTCTGTTTTGAACATGATGAGTTTAAGATATCTAATGAGGTATCCAGTTCAAAATGCCCAGTAAACAGTTGGCAATATGGAATCAGAGCTCAAGAGAGAGAGCAGGGCTAGATATATAAACCTGAAAATTATTTGACTAAAAATATTTGTTTCTTAGGATTATTTTAAACTGATGGTTTTTGTGACTTGTACATTTTTTTCTCACTTTTCAGACTAGACTACTTTTACTAAAAAATCTATTAAGCAAACAAGGAAGCCCATTGACCCAAAAAGAGCTAGCTCAGCTAGCTAGGTGAGTAATTCTGTTTGGATTACTTAAGCATTTTTGTGAAGAAGTGATTTTCTGTTTGATTTAAAGTAAATTTTATTATAAGATGCTGCATGTTTCTTGTTTCAAACCAGTTCCAATGTTCAATGAAGAAAGCCATATACACCCAGAGAGAGGGATATGAAATGTGGACCACAACATAACATTTTCATGCTCTCTATTGATGTTTGCTTGCATTATATTTCCCTTCTCAGATTTTTTTTCTTGTAGATCCGACTTTTCTTGCACAGCAAGATAATTGTAAAAATATGTATACACATATTCGATTTGTCAAGTATTTTAACATAATTAACATGTAGTAGACTTCCTGCCATCTAGGGGAGGGGTGGAGACTAGGGGGGAAAAATTTGTAACAGAAAGCTTTGCAAGGGTCAATGTTGAAAAATTAACCATACATATGCTTTGCAAATAAAAAGCTTTAATAAAAAAAATAAAAGTAAAATAAAATAAAAAGAAGATGCATATTTCTATATATGTAAAATCTCACCCTAAATATTTGTCTTCTCAAAAGGAATGTTTTGTATGACCTAATAGTAGTCCATCTAAATTGCTTTGTTCTTATTATTTCCTCCCTCCCCCCCCTTTATATCTACAATAATCTTCTGCTTTACTTCCTTCAAGATTCTGCTTACTCCTTTCCATTGTCCATTCATCTGTCAAATTGGTCTTCTTGACTCCTAGTTCTTTTCATGTCATCCTTTTATTCAGCAAACTCCACTGACTGTCCTCTCCAGGCTCACATTGAAAATTCTCTGGCTTGCAGCAAGCTTTTCATAATTTGGCATTTTTTTTCTATCTTTCTAGTTTTATACCATATTCATTCCCATATACCCTGTGATCCCGTGACATTGGCCTCTTGTATCATATTCTTTGAATATGATACTTCATGTCTTCTTGCATTTTCATTGGCTACCTTCCAGAATTCTTTCCCTCCTCACCTAAGCCTCTTGGCTTTCCTGTCTTCAAGATAAAATTTTATCTTCTTCAAGAAGAATACCTCTTACTGTTTGTTAGTGCCTTCCCTTTGTTGACTGTAGTTTATCCTATCTAGATCTTGTTTTTATATGCTTGTTTTCATATAGTTTCTCCAGTTAGGCTAACTTCTTTAGAACAAGGGCATTTTGATGTTTTTGCCTTTCTATGTACCCTTAATCCTTAGCATGGTACCTGAAATATAGTAGGTGCTTAAGAAATGTTTATTAATTGACTGGCTAAAACTAATGGGTAGGCTAATTTGGAATTTGTTGAATGACTGTCAGCTTGGAAAAAGGTATAATAGATGTTGTAAGGAGCTATTCATAACTATAGTAGTCAATGTTTCTATAGTAATTTGGATAAAAGAATAATTGACTTTCTTGTGAGATGAACAAATTGAACAAAAGTGGGAGCAAACACTTTGAATGTCATAGCATCCAAACAGAACTTAGTGAGCCAAAAAGATGGGTTAAATCTGATAAGTTTATTTAATAGAATTTATTTAAAACACACTTGTGAATATCATTTGTTTAGATTCAAGTTTGAACTCCAATAATATGGAGAGGCATCAAGTAGCTATCAGGTCTTTTGAAAAACAACTGGAAGTTTTATTGAACTGATAATTCAGTTTGAGTTCTGTGTGATATGGAAGTACAAAATGCTCCTGCAGTTTTACGCTGCATTAACAGTGATCTTCTGTACTCTACCTTGATTAGACTATATTTGAAGTATTGTGTTTGGTCCTAAGTACCACATTTTAGGAAGATTATTAAGTTAAATAATTTCTTTAGCAAGTCAAAACAGGGACTATTACAAAAGAGCATGGATTAAAGGAACTGGCAGAAAGGTGATATAGGGAGAATGATATTTGTTTTCAAGTATTTGAGGAGCTGCCATTAAAAAAGGAATTTGATTTATTTTATTTGGCACAAGTACAGAACTAGAAAGTACAATGAGTAGATTCAAAGTAGAGTTAATCTTTGAAATGACATGAACATGGAAAATTTGTATCAGCTAGTGCTGAATGAAATAAGAATTGTTCAAAAGAACAATGTACATAATTACTTCAGCAAGGTAAATGAAAAGACTCAATTCTGAGTAACTCAAAGAATTCCCAGAAAACATGAAACTCCTTCCCACTCATGACAGAAGGCTGAGGAATTCCTAGTGGCAGAATCCTTTTACTGTCAGATGCACTTTCAATAAGAGATGTTTATGTTTGTTTATCTGTTTTTGTTATAAGAGAGGGTTAAGTGGTAGTACTGAGGGCAGAGAAACTAAAAAGTAAGAAAGTATTTCCAAAAAAGACTGTAACACAGATAAAAGGCATTAATAAAACTCTCTCCCCTTCCTCTACCCCCCAAAAAAAGAGGTTCTTCAGTTGTGAAATAAATGGGTTCTTCCTTACTCTAGAGTAAAACTTGCTAAATTATGAGTTGCAACTCTATGGGCTCATGTAACTAAATGTAGAGGTTACAGAATTTTGATTTATTATCAGTAAATGTTTGGTTTGTATGCCTATTTTATATACCTAAATATCTGAGATTATAAAATAGGCATACAAACCAAACATTTACTGATAATAAATCAAAATTCTGTAACCTCTACATTTAGTTACATGAGCCCATAGAGTTGCAACTCATAATTTAGCAAGTTTTACTCTAGAGTAAGGAAGAACCCATTTATTTCACAACTGAAGAACCTCTTTTCATAAAAATTTCTTAGACTAAAAGGGGTGACAACTAAATGAGAGATCACTGCTTTTCAGTTGTGTCCTTCTCCCAGGTGAGGCAGTGGGGTTAAGTGATTTGCCCAGGCACACAGAATTAGGAAGTGTTAATTATTTGAAGCTGGATTTGAACTCAGATCCTCCTAACTTCAGGGCCTGTGTTCTATTCACTTCACCATCTAGCTGCCCCTATAGTTAATAGTCATAGATGGAGTCAATTTAATACTGGGACAAATTGAAATTATTCTCTCCTTTTGATAAAGTATACTGCTAATAAATATTCACCATATCACTTTTTGGCATATAGCAAAAGTGCTATATTGATCTAGTTACCCTGTATTTTTTCTTTTTTGGGAGAGGGAGAGGAAGGCATTTGGGGTTAAGTGACTTGCCCAGGATCACACAGCTAGGAAATGTTACGTATCTGAGACCAGATTTGAACTCAGGTCCTCCTGACTTCTCTATCCACTGTGCCACCTAGCTTTGCTGCACACTCCTCCCTCTCCCCTCTTCTCCCTCCCTCTCCCCCCCCCATTTTTTATTAAACGCTTTTAAGAATAAACTTTTTCTCTCTCTCGGCATTCCTGCTCTAATCTGTGTTCTCCCTTCTACTTAGTTTTTTTTTTTTTTTTTTTAATCAAGAAAGCAGTTAATCTATTTTAATCAATCTGTTAATGTGGTAATGAATTCCAGTGGTTTAAAGATTTTGCCTTTCCCAGTAAACATGTGTTGTAGGACCTTTCTGAATGTTGAAGAGATACTTTAACCTAAAATAATCAGAGAAGCTTCAAACCAATATAGAAGACTTTTATTTTTTTGGCAGATGAACCATATGATCATGCCATGTAAACAGCTATTTGCAGAGTACATCAAACTTGTCATCATTATGATTTAATATTTTCAGTGGTATAAGTTTTTTGGTGTTTTACTTTTCCTTTCTCTAAGAATGACTGAAGGATACTCAGGAAGTGATTTAACAGCACTTGCAAAAGACGCAGCCCTGGGTCCCATACGAGGTAAGGAAACATGTACAATATTTCTGCTTTTGAAATTCACCTTGTAAATGTTTTGCTATCAAAAGTTATGGGCACCAAAACATTTAAAATAGGAAATTTCCAGTTATAGACTTCTTTTGCTTACAAAGGTCATTCTAAGACAGAGATGGCATTGCCGTGAGTAGAAAATGTGGTATAGTTTCTAAGCAGCAGCTAGTTTTTAAATTGAAAAACAGAGTCTATAAAAGAATAAAACATTACCATGAACATTCCAGTAGTAAAAAGAAACAAAGGATTCTTCTTTCTTCATTTTCTAGACTGGAAGAAATATAATCACATTGTTCTGATTGCTATCTTTTTTGATGTCCTGACATAATTTCTCATCCAGGACACTTCTATGTGTTCTATCTCTCTTTAGAATGTAAGTTTCTTGTTGGCAAGGACTGTTTCATATTTGATTAAAGTTAATCATTCATTATATGGATGCCCAGAGGAAACCTCCTACCCCTTATTGCCAGCTCTACTAATGTTTTCTAGATATTTTGGTCATAACGTAGAAAGTTTCCTTTTGAATCACAGCTTTTATTCCCATCATCAAGAATGAGTGTATTTCTTCATTCTGGTAAATTTATGGATAGGCTTTAGGGAGTGGCCTTGAAATTTCTTTAGTTTTGTAAGTCCCCTGAGGGGGATGTCTACCTTGACATGTGAAGATTTCCCCTGGCAGAATGAATGAATGAGAATAATTTATTCAAATGGCCATAAAGGTAACTGAAGCAAGTGCTTTGGAGAAACTTAAAGCTTGTTCATACATCAAAGACACCAATGTTATTTGCTCCATTCTGGGCCATCAACATTCATCTTGACTTTTGTCTTGCCATTAAACTTTTGACTCTGGAAGAGAGGGAGGCTGACAACTTTGAGCTTATTAGACTTATGAATATTTTAAGAAATTCTGTCCTAACTATTCAGCTCAAACCTTGTAATAATAGAAGCAAGATTATTTACAAAGATGTTTTCTATTTTGAAACAAATAATAACAATATTTGAATGATCTTCCATATGAATGACATTATACTCTCCAAAATTAATAAAAGGGAGAGAAAGAACAATATCATACTTTAGCATACTGGGTTACCTCAAAGACATTCAGAAAAGGATTTTTTTTTTTCAGTATTTTGAAGAATTTTATGTATTGATAAAATTATAATGTGTCTTCCAAATATATATATTTGTATTTTATTGTTATGCATCAGAAACCCTAGTTGCAATTCTTATAAAAAAATTTTGTTTATATTTTGTAGAACTGAAACCAGAACAAGTGAAGAATATGTCTGCCAGTGAGGTATATTGCTTTATCATTCCCTTTATATTTAAAAAAAAATCAAATGGCTTATCTAAATTATTTTATATTAGCTTTTTATTAAGGGAGGTAAAATTTGCTTTCACTTTAGAATTCTCCTAGAATCTTTTTATACAAGACTTGCATAATCAGAGTATCAGTATCGGCATAGTCTAGAGTGTTAACATGGCCACTAGTGATTTTCTTTCTTTTTATTTCCTGTCTCTGCAACTTTAAGTAAACAGCTTACTAAAGCAAGGAGATGCTGAAGTCTGTTCTGATAGAAGGAAAACCCACCCAGGAGAAATTTTTTGAAGCACTGAAGTAATAAAGATAGGATCCTTTCAGATTTTATTCTTTTGCCTTAGGTTCTCATATAAAATAATTAAATATAAAATAATTATATTTGGGGAGCTATACTACTTGATTATGAAGCTCTTTACATGAATTTACAGCATTTTTCTTTCGGAATCCCTTTGAAGTAGATATTACAAGGAAATTTGAAGTTCAGAATTACGATTCCCAAATCCAGGATCCTTTCCACTTGCCATGCAGCCTCCCATATTTTTCAGATGTCCATGTTGACCTTCATAATGATCTTTAAAATTATGGGTTTGCACAAAAATGCTTTAGCTTTGCTTATAGATGTGCCTTCACTATAAGAAACATGACAATTCAGAATTAATTTTATGTAGTAAGTTCCCTTTGTGTGGTTAAAACATTAGTGTTAATAAAACATTTTTACACAGTATTTTGGAGAATGTGGTATATAAAGTTATATATCTCTTATCTGTAGCATTAATGGACAAAATGAATAATTTTAGGTTTGAGTGCGTATGCTGAAGAAAATATTTGATAATTCTTTATGTATTTATAAAAATGTTCTTATTCTTTGAAATACAGATGAGAAATATTCGATTATCTGATTTCACTGAATCCTTGAAAAAGATAAAGCGTAGTGTGAGCCCCCAGACCTTAGAAGCATACATCCGTTGGAACAAGGACTTTGGAGATACGACAGTTTAAAGAAGTATTTGTGTGAAACTGAGATGATTGTTTACTTGCCAAGAAAAAAAAAAAAACATTTGTGAGAGCAGCTGGTTTAAACTGCTGAAATTTGGCCTGAGTTTATGGGATCTTACAGATTCTCACAACTATTTGTGCACTAAACTTGAAACTGAACCAGAAAGTAAATTTGAATAAAAACATACAATGTGAATAGAATACTTTTGCTGTTTAAGGCATCTTTGCCTTTATAGTCAGGGTTTCTTTGCTGGGTACTGTAAATTAGAGCACAATAAAAAGTGATTAAGATCTTCTAGCAGTTTAATCATGGTGTGAATAATAATTTGTATATGTTGTTACAGATGAAAGTATTCCGGACACACAAATAGTAAAAGACATAGGCCCCTTTGGTCCTGTGTCTTCTCACTTTTTTCCTCATAACATACTTTTTTCATTCCCCTATCCCACAGTTGTCTTAACTATAACATCTAATTAGAATGCCAGATGTCATAAGTTTATTTTAGTTTTCAAAATTCAATCCAGTGTGCCAAATGAAACTTTTTCCCTATGCAACAGAAACAGGAAAAAGCATTCTCAATATTAGGGGTTTTTTAGTTGCATAAATTTGTAAATATGTTATTAAACACTCGGGACTTTTTCCCCCTTAGATTTTTTTCTGTTATATTGCTCCCAAATGATCGGTTTGATAGCAGCAAAACTCCAATAAAACTAAGTAGTAACTTAATTTTTTACACATCTTATAGCCCAATTCACATTTGGAGTACAATAATTTTTTTTTCTTTTAATATATTGGTAAAGAATCAATAACCTTGCTTTTCCTTAGTCCTAATTTGTTCTCTCATGGAATCAGTTGGGGTTTTTTTTGTTTTGTTTTGTTTTGTTTTTAAAGAGCTAATATTAACTGCTGTTACACTGGTTTAAAAGGGGGGAAAAAGGGGGTAAGTTATTGACTAAAGCATTTCTAATTTTTTGCTTCTTTCAGATTGTTTACAGGAATACTTATAAGCCAGCAAAACTACCATCCTTAATTCTTACTAGTGATTAATCTATTGAATCAAGCTTTAAAATAAGAGGTTATTGGATTTTTTATACATTGCATACAGTAACATTTTATAGGTTTCATGTGCTCACTTTGTATGCTAAAAGTCTTAGACCCAGCTAATCTGCTTTTTTTAAAAATATATGTAACTGTTTCTTGTTTGTATAAATATGCCTGAATTTTTAATTATGAAAATGAAATTGTAGTAAATAGAAACTCTTAAATCATCATCTATTAAATATTGTAATAAAGGGAAATGGATATTTGCCCTTAGTTTACTTGTTAAAATTTTGTTTACAACATTATCTGTGGTGCTTATATGCTGTTGTTACAACCAGAGAGAATAAATTTGTAGTAAGAACTATCATACTTGGTTTAGAAAAAATGTCTTTGAAGAGTGGGTGGTGGGGACGGGGAGAGGTTGAATGAGTATATACTTATTTATACATACATGTGTTAAAAATGAAAATTTGTCCCATTAGATATAATTTTTTTAATGAAATACTTTTTTGATTTTTTTCTAAAAGGTTTTCTCTTAAAATCCTTTACCTAAAAGTAGATGATCGAAATTATTAGCTATTTGTAGGCAGACCTTAATTAGTTGGCTGTGTTTTGGGCTGTATAATCATATGAATTATAAAGTGAAAGAGCCAATATTTTTTAACATATCAGATATTATTTTGGAATTATTTTCTTCTAATACAGAATACCCATTTTCTCACTATTTAGCATAAAGAACAGGTGTATTCTTATTTTACAACTTATCTTAATTTTCAAAAAATCTCATTTAATTTTTTATAACATTTAACAATTTTTATGTTTCAAAACAATAATATGCAAGTGATAGAAACTGACAGAATCTCATAGAAATTTTTTGGTGGTTAAAGTTCATCAAATTAATTTTTTACATTTTAACTAACATGTTAAGAGGCAATTAGCATTAGTTTCCAAGAAGCTTTTAGCACTTTGGGAAACAAGTCAGTCATTTGATAGGATTTTTTGCTTTCATTTTTATTGTCTTAATTGTTTTAAGCATCTTAAAATTACTTAGATTTGAGTCTAACAATTTATTTTAATTTTAGAGATACTTCTGAATTTTTAAGGATTTAAGAGTAGTTTGAAGACATGTACCCAAATGTGTCTATGATATCTCACTCCTATGAATATACCTTTTAGTGACATCCTTTCTGCATGTCCTTCATGGATATTTGTCATTCCATTAAGTCGCATTACTTTTTAAAAATTACATTCAGGGCAGCTAGGTGGTGCAGTGGATAGAGCACCAGCCCTGAAGTCAGGAGGACCTGAGTTCAAATCTGGTCTCAGACACTTAACACCTCCTAGCTGTGTGACCTTGGGCAAGTCACTTAACCCCAATTGTCTAAGCAAAAAAAAAAATAATAAAATAAATAAAAATGAAAAAAATAATAAAAATTACATTCTCCTGTAGTGTATTTTAATGCTAAAGAAAATCTTTCTATTTTAGGTTGTTTTTTCCATTTTATTTTAAAGCATTTTTTTTCATAAATATCTTATAAAACCTGAATTAAAACATGTGTTCTAAGTAATCATTTTGTATTACTTGTCAACAGAAGTAGGTGTTTTTAACTTTAAATTCAAGCTTAAATGGTGCCCCTTTTGAGATTTTGTTTTGTCCGTTGGTTGATTTACTAAAAGATATGCTTTTGACTTAATTGCTGATGATAAACCTTTTGTGCCAATGGGACATAATAGGTGTTTGGACAAAGCAAGGAAACAATCTAATCATTAATTCATGTCTTTAGATTGAAAGATCATTTCTAAAGAGTGACTACTTGTCTGTACCTGTCACATCATACAACCATGTTTTGAGCTCAGGAAACACCCAGAAAAATAATACATCATTTAGATATATAGATATAGATAACAAAAACTGTTATGGAAAAATAGACTATTTTTGACTAGTATTTCTCATTTCTTTTCAGCAAGGATAGATTCAGATTGCAATTTTCAGTGTTATTGTGGCCTCTGAAACTTTATTTCAGAAAGCAGTCATGGAAAGACTAAAATACAACAATAAATTCACTTTGAAATCATTTCAGCATTTGAGACTTTACCTGATTGTTACATATTAATTTTACAAGGTTAAGGGCAGCTAGATGGTGCAATGGATAGAGCACATGCCCTGAGTTCAAATTCAAACACTTAATATTTCCTGTCTGTGGACTCTGAGCAAGTCATTTAACCCCAATTTCCTCAGCAGAAAAGGGGGGAAAATTTACATGGTTAAATACAAAGTTACATGGTTAATTTTTTTGTGTATTGACCCTAAATAATCTTAAACAAAAGAAAGAAAAAATAGCTAATTCACATCTCATTTTTTCCCTACAGTTTGGTGACAGTAATTCTGCTAGGGCTGTTATTCAAAAAAATTTTTTTCATAGTTCGCAAAGTTTCTGAAATATTGTGCTTTGCATCTTGGTATTTTATTTAATTGAGAAAATAACATGAACATGTGACACACAATTTAATACTTTTTGATTATATTCCAAATAAAATTTAATTTATCTAGTAATTTTTATTCCCTATTTCTCAAGTGAATTAAGTTATTGTGAAGTCAAATTTGATTCTGTAGTCTTAGATCTTTTCAAGATTAGAATATTTGAACTCTTAAGGTATTGTAACTTGATGATGCCAAGCAACTTGCAGAAAACCCATTCAATTTTTTGATAAGTCTGCACACACACACACACACATACACATGAACTGAAAACTAATGTATGTTGGGAGTGGTTAATTTCCCTTCACTGGAGGATTTCAAGTAGAAGTTAGATGGACACATCAGTTTTATTGGGAGGATTTTTGTTTACGCATAGGTTAAATTACATGACCTTGTGGTTTCCTATAACTTTTGAGATTCCATTAAGAAAACTGTTGTTTTAGAAAAAAAAAATATGCCATCTCTATTCACTCAGAAAAAAAGATCTTTCTAAAGTTACTTAGAAGGAATTTATTTGATCATTTTGGTGAAGTATGTATTCTGATAGACCTCTCTTATTTATTTCTGAAAATAGATTATATTGTCATAAATGCTTTTATCAGAAAACCCACTTTTTTATAGGAAAATCAGTTGGTCATTGAGTACTTTTGACTTTTCTGGTAAGTAATACTAGAGAAAGCAGCATGGGACAAAGACAGGAGCACTAAATTTGGAGTTGAAATTGAGTTTGAATTCAGGTCTGCCATTTCTCCTGTATTTACTACATATGATTAGTTACTTGACCTTTCTAGGCCTCCATCTATTAAATGAAAAGGTTAAGTTATATAAGTTGCTTTTCACTTTTGAATCAAAACACTGTTAAGCTTTTAATGTAATTGAATTCAACTAATGTTTTCCTTCCTACTAAATAAAAAACTTTGTATAGTCAATAATGCAAAGGCTACAAAGATGATAAAGACAAGTCCTTGATCTTTAACTCTGTATAGTATAATAGAGATAAATTAACACAATGCAAAATGACATATGGTAACTTCAGTTTTTTAAAAAGTGCTCTGCAGTTGTGGAAATTAAGAAATATTTCACAGAGTAATCAGCATATGGACTGAGCCCAGAAGAATAGGAAGAGTTTTGACAAGCACACAGGTAAAAGGATAAAGCTTTCCAGACTTCCAGATTGTCAAGCCATTATTATGTGCCAGACACTGTGCTAAACTCTGGGGATATAAACATAAGTAAAAGGATACTTTCTGTCCTTAAGGAGCTTATGTTCCAAATAGGGGAAACAAAACATAAAGAGGAACTGGAAAAGCAGGGGCAAGAGGGAAGCTACCTCCCCATGGTATGTAGTGGTAAAATCCAGAGAATGCAAGATGTATGGCGTGGTCCTTCCACAAAATGGAAATAATGTAAAAGGGAGTATGGGTGTAAAAAGATATTATAGGTCAGAAGGAAGCAGAGGCATCATAGTCAAGATTCTAAATCAAGAGATTTAGAAGCACAGCCAGGAAAAGAATGATGATAATGTAGATGAAGATCTTAAGGCAGAAAGCCCAGCCTATGTTAGTAAAAGTGCCATTATAACAGGTAATCCACAAATCACTTTGTTGACATCTGATAATTATTCCTTCTTGTCCCCATATTTATGTTTCTAATCATCTTTCATTTAGTTTAATGGCCAAAATTAATTTGTCTTCACTGAACACATTCTGATAATAAAGAGAAGCACAAAAAGATTTTGGGAGTCAGAGGAAAGCTAGCATGACATGGAAGATTTAATATAAACTAGATTATTTAATGAACCATAACGTTATTTATTCAATTCAATATTAAAACAAGTAATATTAATCTACAATCTGCAAGGTACTTTCCGAGATTCCGTGATTACAAAAATAAGAGATTATATAGACCTTATTCTCATTGAATTTACAATCAAATAGGACCAAAGTAGCATATCCACATAATGATACTACAAAGGAGAGTAAAAATATAAAGATGTATAAATTATGAAAGATCTAAAGAAAAGAGATATCAGCTAGGGGAGGAGAGAGAAATTAAAGGACCTGAGTTACAAGTTTTAGCATTCATTTTTACAAGATTTTGAGTTTCAAATTTTCCTCCATTCTTATTAAAATAGGAAATTTGATATAGATTATACATGTGCTAGAATATGAAACATATCTATATTAGTCACAGTTGGTGAAAGAAGAAATATTAAAGGGGGGAGGAGTATGCTTCCATGGATTGCATTTTGCTTCTTGAATCTTGTACTTGTCTTAGATCATTGTGTTGCTGAGAAGAGCTGGGTCATTCATAGTTCATCATTGTATAATGTTGGTAATATTGTGTACAGTGTTTTCCAGGTCCTGCTCATTTCACTTTGTATCAATCCATACGAGTTTTTCCAGGTCTTTCTGACTGCCTGTTCATCATTTCTTATTGCATAATCCATTGTATTCATATTCCACAGCTTGTTCAACCATTCCTTTAATGGAATGACATCCCCTCAATTTCCAATGTTTTGCCACCTCAAAAAGGGCTATCATAATTATTTTTGCACATGTAGGATTTTTTTCTTTTTTTATGATTTCTGTGGGATACAAATGTAGTAATGGTATTGTTGCATAGTACCAAATTGTTTTCCAAAATGATTGGATCAGTTCACATCTTCACCAATAGTGCATTAGTATCCTGTTTTTCCAACATCCTCTCCAATATTTATCATTTTATTTTTTTGTCATATTAGCCATCCTAATAGATATGAGGTGGTACCTCCTAGTTCTTTTAATTTACATTTCTTTAATCAAACGTGAATTAGAACAGAGCTCCTTAAACTTACTCTATTTACAACCCCCTTCACACCCAAGAAATTTTTAAACAACCTCATCTCAAATCTGAGACAAGGTGTTTCTGACAGCATTTGTACATGTGCAATGCAAAGTGCACATGTGTGTTTAGAACCAAAGGCTGCAGTTAAGTTGCATGGTGCAACATGGGCAACACTGCCAGAAACACCTCAAATTCATTACATGATTGATTTTTAATTTTTTGATTGTTCTGTACAGAAACCTTTTACTGTTGTCAAATTTTTCATGACTGCCACATTGTTACCCACAGTTTAAGAAGCTTTGATTTAGAGCACTTTTTCATATGCCTATCGATAGCCATGATTTTTTCACCTGAAAACTGTTCATACATAGCCTTTGATCATTTATCAATTGGGGAATTGCTTGTAGTCTTAGAATTTTGCTCAGCTGAACTGCTCCTCCAAAGGAAATATTTCAAGTATAGAGGAAGGAGAAATTATGTGAGCAAAGGCAGGAAGACAAAAGAAGGCAAGATTAAAGTGGAATCCAATTTGGGATATTAGAAAAAATATGAAATATGGAAAATTAGATTGGAGACAACTTTTGGAATCTCTGAAAGCTAGTTTATTTGATAGGCAGTGGGAAGTCTTGAAAACTTTTGAGCATTATGAGGATGATGTTCTTTCAAAAGAAGTTTTATTATGAATATGGAAGTAGCATACTCAAGTATGGTCATTCATTATGTATATATGGCTGCCATCACACTAGTGGCAGAAAGGGGTTGAGAAAGAGACCAGAATTAGTACTCTTTGCTTCACACTGCCATGTGTACTGCTATTCTATTTTTTTTGGGGGGAGGGGGTTTAAGTACCAGTATATTTCCATCATCTTAAAACAAGAGGAAAACAAAATTAGAATTTTTTTTGAATGAATTCTTTCAAAATGAGAAGACTGCCCTCAACCACTATTGTGAAAGACTGAATGACTAGAAGTTGGATTTTGCTGCTGATTTGATAATGTTAGTGAATTCACAAAAATTACAAGGCAAAACTTGTACTGGAGTAAAGTCAATCCAACCACTAATGTTGTTTGAATAACAAATAACATCAAACTGCTTTACATATTTCTTTTGCTTCAGTACTTAAAAAGAAAAAGTAAAATCTATTTCCACATGGATTTTCATTCAATATACTTTCTGTGTTAACTTTTTCAGACCCCAATGCAAGAGCAAAAGGAATTTCCATATTTCAAAATCCACTTAAATGTGAAAGTAAGGAGCTTCAATTGCAAGTGTTTAATTTACAATGTAATGCCATGCTAAAAGGCAAATGTCAAGAAGAATCTAATAGAATTTCACAAATGCCTTCCAAATGATGAATTTCTTCAATTAAAATCATATTCTCAGACTAATAGCAACTCTTGTTAGTATCTATGTAGAAAGACATTTTCAAAGATGAAATACGTGAAATGACATTACAGATCAGCATTACAAATGAAGGTTTGTAGTTGTTCTTAATAAGAAACACTAACTTTGAACCCTTCCTAAGCAAAATACTATCCTCAGAAAAGACTTCCACTTTTCTCAGGAATTTCTCAGGCATTTCCAAAAACACTGTGTCCTATTATTATTGTTGTTGTTTTATATTTCAAATTTCATCAACAAATTTGCATCAAATTAGGAGACTTGCAAAATTCCTTAATAAATATTGCTCTACAATTTGGAACTATGACCAAAGGGCTATCAAACTACATAGCCTTTGAGCAGTTTTTCTACTGGCTTGTATTCTAAAGAGATTACAAAGAGGGAAAAGGACCCACATGTGCAAAAATGTTTATGGCAGCTTTTTTTGTAGTGGCAAGAAACTTAAAACTGAGTGGATGTCCATGAGTTGGAGAATGGCTGAACAAGTTATGGTATATGAATGTTATGGAATATTATTGTTCTATAAGAAATGATCAGCAGGATGATTTGAGAAAGGCCTAGAGAGACTAACATGAACTGATGCTAAGTGAAATGAGCAGAACCAGGAGATCATTATACACAACAACAACAAGACTATAAGATGATCAATTCTGATGGACATGGCTCGGTTCAACAATGAGATGATTCAGTCCAGTCCCAATAGTCATGATGAGAAAGCCATGTGCCTCCAAAGAGAAGAAAGTGGGAATTGAATATGGACCACAACATAGTATTTTTACCCTTTTTGTTGTTTGCTTGAATTTTGTTTTCATTTTTTTTCCTTTTTGAACTGATTTTTCTTGTGCAGCATGACATTTGTGGAAATATGTTTAGAAGAATTACACATGTTTAACATATATTGGATCACTTGCTGACTAGGGGAGGGAGTAGGGGAAGGAAGGGAAAAAAAATTAGAACACAAGGTTTTGTTTATATATTAATATATATTATATATATGTTTATATGTAAATATACATCTGTATTATATTAAATGTTTAATATTATCCATGAATATATTTTGAAAATAAAAAACTTAAAGTAAAAAGAAAAAGTTGCTCTACTCTGATAAAAAAATGTGTTATATTTGAATGGAGGGAAAATGTGTGCTATGTTAGTAAAAGCTCTCAGACTTTTACAGGGAGTCAGTAAATAGAAGATGCTGACAGTCTAAAATTATTAACATCTCAAGTATTTGCAAATAGCCATGGTTTATCCATGGGAAATAACATATTTGAACATTTGCTTATAAGCAGTGGTTAAATATTTCAAGGATCTATTATTTGTTGGAGCACACTCTCTACTGACATTCTAGTCTTTCCACAATTTAAAGGATATTTTTCAAGAGTTGCTGTGATGAAAAAATACATATTTATATGTATATGGTTTTTTCCTTCATTCTTGAAGAGGTCCAAAATGGCATCACTATGTTAAGAATCCAATGATAATGTGTCTGACTGGTTGATCAGACCAATATGCACTTGGAGTGCTCTCCCACAGGTCAGGTACAAATAATCCATATGAACATTGGGAGGGAGTTCTCTAATTTTGTCCATCTCACGTTTCTTTTTTTTTTTATAATTGAAACTTTTCATTTGCAAAATATATGCATGGGTGATTTTTCGACTTTGATCCTTACAAAACTTTCTGTTCCAATTTTTCCCTCCCCCCCACACCCTCCCCTAGATGCCAGATAGTCCAATGCATGTTAAATATGCTAAAATAGATGATAAATCCAATATATGTATACATATTTATACAGTTACCTTGCTGCACAAGAAAAATCTGATCTAGAAAGAAAAAAAACCTGAGAAAAAACAAAATGCAAGCAAACATTAACAGAAAGTGTGAAAATGCTATGTTGTACCTGTCAGACTGGCTAAAATGACAGGAAAAGATAATGATGAATGTTGGTGGGTATGTGGGAAAACTGGGACACTGATACATTGTTGGTGGAACTGAATAGATCCAACCATTCTGGAGAGCAATTTGGAACTATGCTCAAAAAGTTGTCAAATTGTGCATACCCTTTGACCCAGCAGTGTTTCTATTGGGCTTATATCGCAAAGAGATCTTAGAGGAGGGAAAGGGACCCACATGTGCAACAGATTTGTGATGGAAAGAGCTATCTGCCTCCAAAGAGAGAAATATGGGAACTGAATGTGGATCAAGCAGTGTATTTTCACTTTTTTTTTTTTAACCATAGTTTATTCAGCCATTCTCCAATTGATGGGCATCCCTTCAGTTTCTAGTTTCTAGCCACTAGAAAAAGGGCTGCCACAAACATTCTTGCACATGTGGGTCCCTTTCCCTCCTCTAAGATCTCTTTGGGATATAGGCCCAATAGAAACACTGCTGGGTCAGAGGGTAGGCACAGTTTGATAACTTTTTGAGCATAGCATCAGTGTCCCAGCCTTCCCACATCCCCTCCAACATTCATCGTTATCTTTTCCTGTCATTTTACCCAATCTGACAGGTGTGTGGTGGTACCTCAGAGTTGTCTTAATTTGCATTTCTCTGATCAATAGTGATTTGGAGCACCTTTTCATATGACTAGAGATGGTTTTAATTTCATCATCTGAAAATTGTCTGTTCATATCCCTTGACCACTTATCTATTGAAGAGTCGCTTGAATTCTTATATATATGAGACAATTCTCTATATATTTTGGAAATGAGACCTTTATCAGAACCATTAAATGTAAAGATGATTTCCCAATTTGATGCTTCCCTCCTAATCTTGTCTGCATTAGTTTTGTTTGTACAGAAACTTTTTAACTTAATATAATCAAAATTATCTATCTGGTGTTCAATTAAGAGTTCCAGATCTTCTTTGTACATAAATTTATTCCATCTCCACAGGTCTGAGAGTTAAACTATCCTATGTTCCTCTAATTTGCTTACAATATCATTCTTTATATCTAGATCTTGAATCCATTTAAATCTTATCTTGGTATGTGGTGTTAGGTGTGTGTCAAGCCCTAATTTCTTCCATACTAGTTTCCAATTTTCCCAGCAGTTTTTGCTGAATAGTGAGTACTTATCTCAAAAGCTGGGGTCTTTGGTTTTATCAAACACTAAATTGCTAAAGTTATTGCCTAGATTGTCCTGATATCCTATCCTATGCCACTGATCGACTACTTTATTTCTCAGCCAGTACCAAATGGTTTTGATGACCACTGCTTTATAATATAGTTTTAGATCTGATACAGCAAGGCCACCTTCATCTGCCTTTTTTTTTTTTTTTATTAATTCCCTTG